>JAQQZT010000014.1:22218300-22228489 GCA_030068275.1 Clarias platycephalus | reverse complement strand
CCCCCCCCCCCCCCCCCGCAAGGAAATTAAAAGTACAGAAACAAGTCAGAATTAAAGTCTGTAAGGTCAGAAAGAGTCCAGTGAGTGAGTCAGAGTACTAAATAGAGTATACGTCTGTTTGCTGTCAGTCTGAATCTGAGTCTAAATCCATTTAGTCCTCAGATGATTGATTGAATCTGACTCCAAATTGATCTACTGAGACTGCACCAGGGGCCACTGCGGCTGTCTAAATCAAAGTCTGAGTCCAAGTCTTTTTGCGAAGTCTGGATCTGAGTCTGGTTGCCAGCTCTGCGAAACTGAATCCTCAAAGGTTTTGTATTTATTGGATCAAAAATAAATAAATCAGACAGATTATGGATAAGCTGCATTAAAGTGTTGACTCTCAGGAATCGTCTACTTAAGCAGTTTCCCTTTAAAAGAAACACAGCAGTAGTAAAATTAAAAGGTCCAAAATGACAAAATGTTAAATACTCTAAGATTTTGTATAAGCGATTATCAGTACACGTCTGTAATACTAAAATGTTCTTTATGAATAAATATCAAAATAAATCCCTTCATAATACTTATACTTTAATTCACAGAAACACTCTGTTGATCATGAACATGTTATTAAGATGTACTTTGGCATTTAATTTAATATGCCATAATCTACTGCTGCGATTTCAGAGTGTGGTTCTGTGGATCTGCATCGCGCTGCACAAATAGAAATCATCACACGGACAGAATGAAGTTGGTTGATAAACAGCTTTATTTGGCTTTGAGAGAAACGAGCAGCTCTTTCGTTCTCAGTGGAAGACTAAAAGCTCTTCTGATACAGTGTGAAAGTGAAAATGCGTTGCATTCACCATTAAGGCAATTCCAGTGTGTACGATATCTCTTTATTCACAGATACAGCAAACAAAACTCTTCCACTCTGTCTTCTTACAGCAAAGCTCGAAAAGTTAGACCATGCAGATACACTGAACCTCCTGTCGACTCAAACGTCAAAACAGATGATGGAATGTGACATGATACTGTTGCTTTACTGAGACATCAAGTGATTTGTGCAGACTGTTTGATTTTATCTGAAGAAGTGTTACGTAAGGCATGTTTTTAAAAGTGGCGTCATGAAAAATGTCGTTGTGCTTGTGTGACGGTGTTCCGGGGTGCTCACATTTATAGTTTTTGACCAGCTGATCTGCACAAAGATTTATTACAAACAAACACGTCAACAGGAGGGGGGGTATTTTTACCCCCCAAAAAGCAAACTTTAAATGTTTAGTTCTTGAATTGACTAGACGCAAAAACGCAAGCTCCTATATCTGCACTCTCGAATCCATTTAATATAGTTCTGCAGGAATCCTCTTTAAACTTTCAGTGTGTTTCAATATCCTTTGCTAAAAGCAAGAGCTACTGTATTTTTAAAATAAATTTGGTGCATTTGTGATGAAGTACATGGCAGACGAGAGTACGAATGAAAATGCTTTGTCTTTCTCCTCTAAATGAATAAAGGCATTGAGATTAACGATGACAAAACAAGATCTAATTTTTTCAATCGATTTGTTACAAACTTAGTTGATTGGCTTTTAATTATAATTTTTAAACTTCTGCTTTAGTAATGGATCGACAAGGCTAATGTAGCTAACATGATACCTTAAACATAAAACTTCAACATCAACATTTATTCAAAATGCTTTAGGCCACGCCAACAGCACCAGAATCGTAACCACAAATTGGAAACAACTCACAAAATTTACCTCTAGTGCAAAGCTTAAGAAATAACCATTAAACAGTAAACACAACTTGGTCAATCAAAATTTGAACCAGAAACAAAAATCAAAACAAATGTCGATTAGATTTGTTTTGCCAAACTGCTCATTTAACAGTGCACAGTGAAGCTGAGACCATGTCAGATTTCTGGAGATTACCAGTTCAGCTGCTGGATCTAGACTGTTGGTTTGAGCCAACATGTTGACTTGACCCAAACTGGGTATACTGGGTTGTGGATCTAAAAGGGAACAGGAATACTACATGAAAATTTCTAATTTCTATTATTTCTTACAGCACTTGTTAAGAAAGACCTAAAAAGGTCTAAAGATAAAACAAATTAGCTTAATTGATGGAATCAGAGATATATTTCTGTAGTATGTAAGCAATAAAATTATTAATATGTAGTATGCTAGGTAAAAATAATTATAACTATAATTATAATTATAACTAGCTAATTATAAAGCTAGGAAATTTGTTGTCTTCCATTAATAAATAGGACAAATTATTATTATTATTTTTTACATTATTATAGTTGCAGCTAACTATAAGTTACCTGTAACTTAAATTAACAAATTTTTAAAAAACTTTTCTGTAACATCATTAACATGCAGTGTGGAGAAAAAGTATGCTAACTAACACTATGTGAAAGGATAACATTTGGCTCCTTGTAATAAATAAAATAATTTGTATTTTTGTTAGATATTTTTAAGATAAAATGGTCAAATTATTTAAAATTACAGTTACATCTAACATTAAGATACCTAAGTTCAGGGAACTACATGATTATTTATATGTATAGCTAGTTATAGATTATGATTTCTTTAACATAAACATTGGTAGCATGTAATTTGCAAAAATGATTGCTAGTGATTTTGTCCTAAAGAAGAACTCTTGGATATTTGAACGAGTATTTTAGTGTGACATGTCCAAATTTAAAACATTCTTACATATGTTACTATAAATATATACTGTATGCTTCTGTTTTGTTTGTGAGGAGATTCAACTCTTACATATTTTGAGGCTAACAATTTAACGAACACTTTACCAATTTCGCTAAGCAGCTACTTAGCTATTAATGTTACTTCTAGCTAGTTTAAAATGACATTGTTTATTCACATCGGCTACCGCCGTAGTCTAGTTTGATTTGTGTTTCGTCACTCATGACTTTAAAACATTCACAGATACAATACTGAGTTTTTGTTGACAATTAGTGTTTTTGTCAATTGATCTGGTATTGAAAAAAGCGCCGCCTAAAGATTTTTTTGTGTTGATAGGGCTCACGGGAAGCAACATGCACACTGTACCTAGTCACTTTTCACCCACATATTAAGTTTAAAAATCACCCCAGTTGATCAGGTCAACATCCCAACCCAAACCAGCACTGAGTTTCTAACCCGTGTATCACAAACTCCTAAACATTAAGGCTCTTTACTGAACATTCAGTGGTCAGTGCATGAAGTGCGTAAAGCTACTGAGGAGATCTGTGAGGTCAGCATGGAGAATGAGATGTAGGAGGCAGCTTCCTAATCGGATGATGAAGATGAAGACGACGTTGTATTGACTGAGATGTAAATAAGGTTAGAGTCTGTATCTGCGAGTGGACAGGTGGAGGGGACGGGACTTTACTTGCTCTTGTCTCCTTTACTGCTTTCAGTTTTCTCTGCCTTGCTCTCACTTTTGGTCTCGGCCTTAGCATCACCTTCCTTCTCTTCGCTCTTCTTCTCTTTCTCTTTTTCTTTCTCTACCACCATCTCCTTGTCCTTCTTTTTCTCCTCTACCTGCTCTTTTACCTCTGTCTTCTTTTCTTCTTGCACTTTAACCTCTGACTTCTTCTCTTCCTGCTCTTTTACCTCTGTCTTCTTCTCTTCCTGCTCTTTTACCTCTGTCTTCTTCTCTTCCTGCACCGTTACTTCTGTCTTCTCCTCTTTCTGTTCCTTTACTTCCGTCTTCTCCTCTTCCTGTTCCTTTACCTCTGTCTTCTCCTCTTCCTGTTCCTTCTTATCTTCCTTCTCTTCCTTAACCACCTCCTCTTCCTTACCCTGGGCTACTTCCTCTTCTTGTTCTCCTTCCTCTTCTTGTTCTCCTTCCTCTCCTTGTTCTCCTTCCTCTCCTTGTTCTATTTCCTCTTCTTGTTCTCCTTCACCCTCTTGTTCTGCTTCAACTCCTTCTTCTTCTTCTCCTCCTTCTTCTTCTTTATCTGCTACTCCTCCCTCCTCCTCTTCCTCCTCCTTCTCTTCTGCCTCCTCTTCTGCCTCCTCTTCCTCTCCTCCTTCCTCCTCAACTGCTTCTTCTTGTTCTTCTTCTCCTCCTGCTTCTTGTTCTTCTACTTCTTCTTCCTCTTCCTTTTCCTCCGCTTCCTTTTCATCCTCTTCATCCTCAGTCTCAGGTTTGGCCACGCCCCTCATGTAGGAACCCAGGGTGTAAGCACGTCCCACTGAGTAGGAAACGGGAGAGTAGGTGGGGTGAATCGAGGTCATGCCTACGTTGACGGCAGAATAAGTGGGATTAAGAGAGGTCATGCCCACGTTGACGGCAGAATAAGTGGGATGAAGAGAGGTCATGCCCACGTTGCCCAGACGGCACTCTTCACCTTCCAGCAATTTCCTGTAAGGATACAAAGCAAAATGTTTGGAATCAGTGTCTGTGTTTGTTTTTTTACTGAACACCATGGGTTTTAATTAACCTAATATCTATCTTTTTAGCTAATTATTTATAATTTTGTGCTATGCTAGCCATTTAGCTATGTTTAATACATTTTCATTAGCAACTATACTTCAGTTCTTGCTGAAGATTGTAAGGCTAACAAATTCAAAAAAGGGTCACAAAGACGAACTAGCAAAATTTAGATTTCATGTTTCATTAAAGTACATTAAAATGTTTTTTTTTCTAATGCTAAAATCAAACTCGTGATATGGTTAAAAATATTTAATTGATCATTGTTGCTAGGGAACGGCTAGCTACTGACTGTGGTAAACAGTTTAGCATGCTAGCATAGAGACGTTAATTCTTTTACACAGACAATGTAAAGGCAAAGTGATACTGAAAATATGACAGAACCACGTAAAATAGCTTTAATGTTAACTGAGATGGTGTTAAATAATTAAGAAAAGATGTCATAGAACTACAATTACAAAATTCGATAGCACTTTTACCATGGACCGCTAACCAAACTGGGATCTGCCGTACTGAGAGTGTTATGTATTGCATGCAAAACAAGGCGTGTGTCTACCTGTAGGAGGCGATCTCGATGTCCAGGGCCATTTTGACGTTTAGTAGCTCCTGATATTCGCGCAGGTGACGGGACATTTCTCCTTTAGTGCTGTGCAGAGCGTCTTCTAGCTGAGCAATCGTCTCCTGTCCAAACCAAACAATAGACCCGCGATCAATACAGCTCAGGCAATAATAATAATAATAATAATAATAATAATAATAACAACATATTTTTTACATTTTCTATCCATTCTAAAGAGTCTTAAAACCTTTGTTTATTCACTATTATGTAAAATATGTCAATGGATTTTATTAATTTAGCTAGATAGTTAGTTATTTTTCATCACACAAAGACATTTAAATTATTCATCAATTTTATAATGTTACATTAAAAAACATTTTAAATGTACAAAATTTAAAGTTATTACCAATTATTACCAATGTTATTTTTTATACAATTTTATACAATTATGAATGATTTCCATGTTAAATTGTAAACATTTTCAATATTTTATTTGTAAGCATCCTATAAGCTGTCTATTCTTTTAATCGTTTGTAGTGAAGCATAAATACTTACTTATACACAGTATGCTAAATATATTATATGTTCAATTAATTGTATTTAATTCATAGTTTAAATAGTATACTTTATAATAGTTGTCCTGTACACCATAAGTAAACTATATTTAAGAGTATATTCATACGTATTTAGCTAAATTAGGTTTTCTGTTTGTGTGTTCGTCCATCTCGCTCTTACCTGCAACTCTCCGATCTCGGTGCTGTGGCGATCCTCCATCTCGGCCAGCTGTCGCTCGAGTGCATCGTTGTGATTGCGCAAAGCTTCGATCTCCAGCGTACGCGCCTGAACCTGGCGTCGACATGAGCTCAGCTCGTCTCTGGTCTGTTTAATGGCATCGGTGTCACGGCTTGTCGCCGTGGTCACGCCAGCGAACTTGGAACGGTACCAGTCCTCGGCCTGCTGCTGGTTCCTGGAGGACAAAACTTCATACTGCGCCCGGATGTCCTTCAGAGCCACAGTGAGATCCGGTTTGCTCAAGTCCATCTCCACACAAATCTGAAATAAAAGAAGGACGTGTTTAAAGAAGGGATAAGTAAGGTTTAGCGTTCTGTGCTGCTAAAAGTTCCTCATCTTTATCTAGGAGGCCTTGTCTGATAAAGCACATTTTTTTTACGTCACATGGACTCTCACCTTAAATCATTGGTGCGAGAGGCACCAGGATGAACTATGGGAAGAAAACGAGCCAGAGGAGGCAGTGTGATGCTCTGGCTGATGTTCTGCTTGGACCTTGGGTACTGCAATTCATTGCACTGACACGTCTCACCTACCTAAACACTGTTACAGACCAAGTTACACCCCTTCATGAAGACGGTGTTCCCTGATATCTGTGGTCTCTTTCAGCAAGAGTAAAGCTCCCTGACACACTGCACACATGTTCAGGGATGATTTGAGGAACCTAAAATAAGTTTAAGATGTTGACTCCACCACCTCCAAAGTCCCCAAATCTCAATCTGATTGAGAAACAAATGGAGATCGAGAAATCAAATGGAGAAACACATTTGATCCATGGAGGCTCCACTTTGGACTTTGCTCCTGATGTTTTAGAGCGAGATAGCACACACACCTTCACAGGTCTAGTGGAGTCCAGGCCTCGATGAGTCAGAGCTTTTTTGGAGGCACAAGAGAAACTACTCAATATTACACAGGTGGTTTTAATACACAGGTGTGTATTTCTGGCTAAGGTAAATGTGTTTGTAGTTTTCCACGGCAGCTATAACGATCATGCAGCAACATATAACAATCATCAATCTTATCACCCACAAGTCTCTTATAACTGCTTAAAGATGAACTTACTAGCATTATTAAGTCTAAATATTGGAAATATTGTACATCAGAAACTGGACACTGTGCTTGTAGGCCCATGTGCTGCCGATGCAGTAATCTTTTTAGTGTCGTGTGTGTGTGTGTGTGTGTGTGTGTGTGTGTGGTTCTGCAGGGGATGAGAGCTGCAGTGATGCTGCTGTGAGGTGAGATGTGCACTACAGAGTGCTGATTCAGGACAACACGCCCTGTGCGAGAGATGATGCTGCCAACGAGGTTCCACAGACACACACACACACACACACACACGAAAATCCGCAGTGCTGAATCACTGACTGCTGATTTAACAACCGCATGCTGCTTTGTCATTAACTCTTCTTGCAAACCTGCAGCAATAAAATATAGGTGTTCGTTTAGTGTGTTTTAAAGTCATTTAACTGTTAGTAATATCTCACACTGCAGTGACTTATAGTGCTGCTTTAGATATAATGTTAAACATCCTGCTTCTTGTAATTGTTCTATTATTATTAGTAGTAGTAATAGTAGCTACTCATACTAGTATTAGTATTATTACAAGTTATTCATTCTAAATGTAAACAATGTAGTTGTTGAGAGGAGTAATTAGTTGTATTTTTAACAATATCATTAGTATTACTATCATTAAAGGTATCAACGTTCTGACTATGAAATCTGACTGTGTATTTATAAAATTTTATATTATTTAATTATTAGTTTTTGTATAATAACAGCAGAAGCAGCAGCAGTAATAATAATAATAATAAAGTAGAAGAAGGAGAAATAACAGAATTATTATTATTATTATTATTATTATTATGTTATTAATTCTAAATGTAAACAATGTATTAAAAATATATTATTAGTCATATTTATATAACAGTATCATTAGTATTGCTATTAGTAAAAGATATTAAACTTAACTGATGCAAATGTTGTTTTCACTATGAAAGTGAAATTATTCAATATTATATTATTCAATTATTGTTTTGGTTATTGTTGTATAATAGCAGCAGCATTAATAGTAGTAGTAGTAGTAGTAATAATACTAATAAGCATAAGAAAGAACGTAATAATAATAATATTATAAAGTTATACATTTTTGTCATACATGTTGTAAAAGTTTTTTTTAGAAACAAGTTTTATATTTTTCATTAAATGTAATTTGTAATTTGCATTTGGTTGCTCTCATTAGCACCTGGGAGGCTTGCAGTGACGCCTGCAGCTCGCGCACTTCCTCATCGTGCACTTTGCGCGCGAAGTCGATCTCGTGCAGCAGCGACTCCACCCTCTTGTGCAGCTCGATCTCGTGCAGCGCCCCCTCCTCCGCCTCCTTGCGGCAGTGCTGCAGCTCGCGCTCGGCCTCCTCGCGCAGGCGGCTCTCGTCGCGCAGCTTGTCCTGGACGCGCGCGAGCGCCTCGCCGAGTTGCGCGTTCTCGAGCTGCGCGCGGCTCCGGTCGCGCTCGAGCTGGTCGGCGCGCTCGCGGAGCTCGCGCAGCTCGCGCTCGTAGAGGTCGCGGAGGCGCGCTGGCTCGGAGCCCAGGCTGCGGCGCAGGGACTCGGCCTCGGCCTCGAGCGCGCGGTTTTGCTGCTCGAGCTCGCGGACGCGCTCGATGAACGAGGCGAATCGGTCGTTGAGGCCCTGCAGCTGCTCCTTCTCGTTGGTGCGCACGATCTTCAGCTCGGTCACCGAGGCCGCTGAGTGCGCCAGGTCCGCCGCGTCCGCCGCCGGAGAGGATGACAGCAGACCGGTGGACACGCGGCTGCGGTACGCGCCCCCTCCGTAACCCCGGTAACCGGCCGAGGACCGGGGCGCAGGAGGAGCGGCGGACACCCGAGAGGAGTCCCCGAAAAACTTCCGGTAGGAGCTCGTGGCGTAAACGTCGCTATGGCAACTCATGATGCCGAGGAGGAAAGAAGATAGAGAGAGAGAGACAGAAGTACAGAGGAATGGAGAGGATGAAGAGGAGAGAGAGAGCGTGCTTTATATATATATACACCGAGAGAGGAGGGGAGGGGAGGGGAGGATAGAAAACTGATGAGAGAGAGAGAATTATAGAGTAAAAGGAGGTGAGGAGAAAAAAGGAAAGAGGGATAACAGGGGAAAGGGTGTGTGTGTGTGTGTGAGAGAGATGAGGTATAAGACAAAAATTAAGGATGCAAGAGAAAGAAGGAAGGTGAAAAAGAATGAGAAATAAACCTAAGAGATAAAAAATGAGAATAAAGCTATTAGGGAAATTAGAGGAACAATGAGTGTTTCTATCTATCCATCATTCATCAGGGCGTAAACTAAGGAGGAAACATGAAATTTATTAACATGTTTTCACATCAAACCTTCACAGGTTCTCCAAGAAGGACATCCAAGAAGAATGCTTTAGGGTTCTAGATCATTCCATAAAGGTGTGTGTTTGTGTGTTGTTGTGCAAAGTGACAGAGGTTCTAGTTCTTTCTAGTTCTTTATGGTACTAATAAGAATATTGGTGTATAAGTCGAGTGTATAAGAATATAAGTCGAGTGGAGACTGCTGCATTCTGTATGTGAGAGCAAGAGAGAGAGAGGTGAGGTATAAGACAAAAAAGGATGCCAGAGACTGAAGGAAGGTGAAAATGTCTGTGAGAGAAAGAGAATGAGAATAAAGCTATGAGAGAGAAATAACAAGACAAATCTTCATCATTCATCAGGGAGTAATCTGAGGAGGAAACATGACTTGTGTTTATTAACACGTTTTCACATCAAACCTTCACAGGTTCTCCAAGAAGGACAAAGAAGAATGCTTTAGGGTTCTAGATCATTCCAAAAAGGTGTGCGTGTGTGTGTTGTAGTTGTAGTGCAAAGTGACAGGGGCTATAGTTCTTTACAGTTCTTTGGTTAAGTCGAGTGGAGACTGCTGCATTCTGTATGTGAGAGCGAGAGAGAAAGAGAAGATGTATAAGACAAAAAAAGGATGCCAGAGACGGAAGGAAGGTGAAAAAGACTGAGAAAAGTGTTTCTACCCATCCATTATCCATCGGGAGGTAATCTGAGGAGGAAACATGACTTGTTCTGTGTGCAGAACACTTTGACATAGAGCCTTCACAGGTTCTCCAAGGAGGACAAACAAGAATTCTGTAGGGTTCTAGATCATTCCCAAAGATGTGTGTGTGTGTGTGTCTTGTAGTTGTGCACAATGACAAAGTGATTATAGTCCTTTGGTTAAGTCAAGTGGGGACTGCTGCATTCTCAATGTGTGTGTGTGGGCTGCACCTCTCCGCCGCAGTGGCGGAATATGAAATGAGATGACGAGGTTTTCGTATACTTGTCTCTCTCTCTCTCTCTCTCTCTCTCTCTCTCTCTCTCTCTCTCTCACACACACACACACACACACACACACACACA
>JAQQZT010000014.1:22201902-22218200 GCA_030068275.1 Clarias platycephalus | reverse complement strand
TCTCTCTCTCTCTCTCTCTCTCTCTCTCTCTCTCTCTCTCTCTCACACACACACACACACACACACACACACATACATACACACACAAACTTGGAAGAGTTATGACTCCATAAATCAGTATTATTAAAAAGAAAATCTGAAGGTAGAGATCTTAGAGCAAGTAGCCAGTCTGTGTGTGTGTGTGTGTGTGTGAGAGAGAGAGAGAGAGAGAGTGTGTGCATGTGCATAGGGCACTAATGCTGTTGCATCAACTGGTCAGCACTTTTTCCAAATGCTTGAGACAGGATATTTTAGCTCTGCCTGGGAGACAGAGACGGCTCAAAGACCTGAATCAGGCCGTTCTGAGAGACAGAATGTGTGTGTGTGCATTTGTGAGTGAGAGTGGAATGAGGTGAGGGAGAGGTGTGGTTTGGTATCTGACACCATGGTACTTTCTGACACTAGATCGGATAAAGAACTGGAGAATTTGGAGGCGGAGTCAACACCTTGAACTAATTTTCATGTTCCTCAGACCGTTTCTGAACAGTGTGTCAGGGGGCATTATGCTGCTGAAAGAGAATACTGATATCAGAGAAAACCATCTTCATGAAGGGGTCTAACCTGCTCAGCAAGAAGGTTTCGGTAGGTGAGACATGTCAAATTAATGTCCACAGGTTTCCCAGCAGAGCATCACCCAGAGCATCATACTGCCTCCGCCCGCTCGCCTTCCTCCCATAGTGCATCCTGGTGTCAACTCTTTACTAGGTAAGCGACACACATGCTGTATGGATGGAGCCAAATACAGGGCAATCTTAGAAGAAATCCTGTTAGAGTCTGCAAAAGACTTGAGACTGGGGAAGAGTTTCACCTTCCAGCAGGACAATGACCCTAAACATGCACAAAACATCCATGTTTTCATGTATACAATGTGCAAAGCTGGTGGAGACATACCCCAAAAGACTTGCAGCTGTAATTGCAGTGAAAGGTGGTTGTAACCATTAGTGGTTGTAACATGACAAAATGTGGAAAAGTTCAAGGGGTATGAATACTTTTGCAAGGCACTGTAAATGATGTAAAAGAAAACGTGATTCATCAGACCAGGACACCTTCATGGTCCGGTTCTGATGTACACGTGCCTATTATAGGAGCTTTTGGTGGGTGACGCGGGTCAGCATGGGCACACTGACCGGTCTGCAGCTAAGCAGCCGCATACACAGCAAACTATGATGCACTCTGTGCACTCTCGCACCTTTCTTTCAGAGTCAGCATTCACTTCTTCAGCAGTTAGTGCTACAGCAGCTCTTCTGTGGGATTGGACAGACTAGCCTTCATACCCCACATGCATCAGTGATCCCTGGGCATCCATGACCTTGTCTCCGGTTCCTCAGTTGTCCTTCCTTCGAGCATTTTTGGTATGTACTAACCACTGCATACCAGAAACACCTCATAGGATCTTCAGAGATACGCTAACCCAGTCACCTAGCATCAATATGAACCAGCACTACTGTCAGTGCTGCTGTTGTAGAAAATGAATTAGCATCTTCTGACCAATCAGAATCCAGAAATCAACAGGACTCTGGTATAAACTTCACCTTGTATCCAATTTCAGAACATCTACAGGGCTTCTGTATTTTCTCTGTTGTAATATTTGCCAACATTATTCTTGAAAGTTTTTGTTGGTGATGTATTTATTTGTAGCTAAAAATATGCTTTGTAATCTTTGAAGCTGGAACGAAGAGACCCTTTCAAAATTCAGCCACTAGGGGGCAGAATGTGACCAAAAACAAACGAAGAAAATAAATCTGACCTTCCTTACAATTAACACTAGATGGGGTATGAAGGTGTTTAAATACTAACATTTATTTTTGTAGCTGGTATAAATGTAATTAAATTAAATCAGATGATATATAAAAAAATGTATTTGTTTATATATATATATATATATAGGCAAGTTAGAGAATGAGTGATTTGTTGTGCCATAGATATGTTCTAGACAGTAAACATGTCCTGGTTGATCAATTACATCTGGTGGATATAAAGTGGATATCTCAGCAGCTAATTATTTAGTGTCATTTTAGACATGAATTTTGAACAGGAAGCTCAAAGTGGGAAAAAAAAGAAAAGAAAAACCCATTAAACAATAACTGGACAGTCCATATACCTCATGTGACATATGACCAGCCGCGGCGAGGCGCACACATCGGGATACAGGATTTTACACTATAGCCAGGTCTACTCTGACTGAAATCAGTAAAACACTACACAGACTGACATCAATACTAACAAGTAGCCTTCCTGGAAAACTAGCTATAACCAGCTAACTTTATTCCAATTGGAACCAGTTGATTTCAGTTGTATATGCTGGATGTAATTAAATTATCATAAAATAGTAATAAACCATTAAGTGTATTTCTCTCTAAGTGTCTGAGAGCTCAGCTAGCGGCGGAAGCTGCTTTTATATCATTGGATTTTTTCTGTTTATAAACTTCACTGCACATCCTAACCAGCTTCATAACCCGGGATTGCTGAGACAATTTTAAAGACATATTAATAAATGATATGCATTTTCAGTTCTAACAGTAATATAAGACATCTTGGTTTCTGAGATGTTTTAAATTATCTATAAATTAGCTTGGTAATAAAAGGGCAAATCACACAGAATTTCAAAGGAATTTGTTTCTCTATTCAACTACCCTCACTGCTAAAACCAGCGGGCATTATCTAACAATATTATGAAGCTTTAATTATTCATGATTAATCATTTATAAATATAAATAAATTTTTGTTCTGTCACTATTTTTTTCTGACAGGATTTGTAACTCGTTTATCAGTTATGCTAGTCACAGCAAATGTGAGAGGATTTCATGTTTAATATAGATGTTTATCATCTTCAGTGAGTGGACTTTTAGGGTATTTAAAAAAAAATAAAAAATAAAAGTAATGATTCCCACTCCTAATACCAACGTAATTTTTAAGTTATAATAATTAACTGTTATAACTTTTATAGTTAATGATAGCCAGCTAGCTAACACAAGCTAACAGTATCTCAATCCTCATTGCTAATGCTAGCCGGCTAATCGTAAGAAAGAATTTCTGAATGTTATTTTATTTCAACTTTATAAACACTTGTACATGAATACAAGTGTTAATGATAGCTCAATGTAAGCATCAAAGACTGTATGGATCAGAGGTAGCTCAGTGGTTAAGGCATTGGACTTTGGTTTGGAAGGTCCCAGGTTCAAACCCAACAAAGAACACGTTATCCCTGCTGGGCTCTTTAGTAAAGTCCTCAACTGCTTAGATGTATAATGAGATAAAAAAAGTCATCACTCAGGCGTCTGCCAAGTGCCGTAAATGTATACTTGATATGCATGTGCGAAGAACTTGCTGTCTGGGATGTGGTTTAGCCTCTCTATGGTGTGTCCTTTTGCCTTCGACACATAAGTCTCTATATGATATTAATATCAATATTTTTCTCATCAACATACCAACACACACACACATACACACACATTCCAAAAAGAGGGCGGACACCCATGACTCAGAAAACTACAATTAAGCACTTGAAGGCTACTAAACCAGGTCAAAGATATTATTATCTTTCTGTCCCTCACACACACACACACACACACACACACCTAGTGGCCTCTCCCAGGCTCTTCTTACACAGGTGAGGTCGAGAATAGAAACTGAGCCTGTAGTGAGTGGAGAACATGTTAATCTGCTGTTATGTTGTATAGCAGTCGATAGAGCCCACGTGGATCCAAAGTGCTTACCAACTAACCATTATTTTTGTCAACATATATATTATTATCAATTTAGTACTTGCAAAATACTGTTGATATCAACTGTCATCCTAAAAGTTTCTGGTGTAGTACATGGATATGTTGTATATATGAAGTCAGAGTTGATATGTACATGAATTTTATAATCTATGGTTCCATTATTGTTTGTAAAATATTTCTTGTAAGAATTTTTTTCCCCGAAACAAGGTTAAGAACTAACATCATGCTGTAACCACTACGCTAAGGCACCAAACAGCAAGGTTAAATAAAATTGTTGGTATGAAAAAAAATTATATAAAATAATGTGACTGACATGACATAATATGTTTTTTAGAGTTTGGAATGTATTTGCTAAGTCTTATCTTTACTTTTGCTAAAACACTGGTAACATATTGCATAGCATATTGTTAAAATAATATTTATTTATGTTCAAAAGTAAACTTGACATTGTCATTAGTATGATGGCTCTGTATTTATCGTCGAGTGTTTTGCACCATATAGGCCGCGGTACACATCTTTGCCTCCCCCTCTCTTCTCTCCCCATCTGCTCGTGCATGGCCCCGTGGTGGAGCCTCCATCTTGTTTCCTGTCAGGCGGAGAGGCATGGAGGCGGAGGGCCCAGAGTTCACCATCTGATGGACAGCTTGAGTTTGGCCATATGTCTATATCACACTTTATACCTTTATTTTTTTGTAGCACATGATTCAATCCCTTCTGTTATTAATACATTAGTGTTAAACAAGTGTGTGTGTGCTGGTTGCTGATTGCCATTTGAATACTTGATGCTTAATTTATACAGGGAAACAGTGCACGGCCACTAGGGGGTGCTTTACTTGGATTCTCAGACATAAACCTCAATCCTGATAAGAATGTGAAAGTTATTGTTATTGGATTTTTCTAACCATATTCTGTTCTATTTGGTCATGGCCAGCTCCTACCCAACGACCAGCTCTTCCAGCTATGAACTCAAAAGATTGAAGGCTAACACACGTCTAACTCATGATGCCTTACAGGGCAGTGAAACACACAACTGAAAAACTCACAATTCTCTCTGGACTCCCAAATACAAATGATGTGACATCGACAGGATTTGAACTCAAGATCTCCTGACCTTTTTTTCTCTTTTGTACTCAGGAGCCAAATAGAAAATAGCTGAGAGTGAGCATCATCTTTAAAGCATCCTTAGCACCCTTACTTATAAAATTTGGACTTTAGAGCCTCCAATCCCTAGTTTATCCTAAGGCTTGAATTACAATTCATCATTTGGTTGAATTTCTGTTCCAACTCCTTGGCCTTGTGTATCATTTGGGTCTACTTGAAGACATGAATTGTAATTTTTCTTTGTGTTCTCCTGTTCCTATGTAAAAGTGCATGCGTGTGTCTAAAGTGTTTCTGTAATGAAACAACAGGCACTGCACAGGAATAAAATGAATCGTCTCTTTAATTAAGGTCTAAATTTATAGGCAACTGAAATTCCAGGTTTAGTAACCTGTAAATTGGGGAAGATGCATCAGCCAACATGTGTTTGTTCGTACAGTAGGCAGGTGTGTGTTTGTGTTTATTTGTACAGTAGGTAGGTGTGTGTATATGTTTTTGTTTCGAATTGACTTTACACTTGTCCTCAGCTCAGGTCATAATCCACACGATTATCTGTATGTGTGTGTTTCCAGTCAGGCCTGATTTGTGTTCATAGCATCTTACCTGATTAATCTCTGTGTGTCTGATTAAAGGTCAGTGAGGTGAAGGTCTCAGTTGCAAGATAAGCTGCTGGATTTGATTAATCTGTCCATCATGGGAGAAAGGGTTTAAATAGACAATGACTTTGACCGCACCACCTCACACATACTGTACATGCACTATCCTGAAATTCTGGCTACGAATCAAACCTAAAGCAGGTCTTGCTCATCTGTACTTATTCCAATAGCACTGATTCCAGCAGAAAGACTCTCCTCAGTCTCCACAAGCAACTGGGGTCATGTCTCAAATGCTAAAAAATACTAATTTGTAATTTTAAGAAGCTTCTCGAACACAGGAACATATAAAGTGCTTTCAAAATCCAGATTTTTTTTTTAAATCATAAGAACACAGTTCCTAAGCAACAGGGAAATACAGACCCAGAGTAGAAGATAGCTGATGACTCAATATGACCACTTTTCTAATACATTACATAGCCATTAACTATCATTCTCGCAAAGACACAAGGTAATTTAAAGTGACAGTGCAAAAAAGATAAAATTGTCTAGCGCTTCAACGTTCACCTCTGATGTTTAGTTAACTACGCTAAAAAAAAGACTTTAGAACTGAGAAACAACTAAAAGTACTCTGAAGCTGGTTAAAGCTGTGTAACTTGATAAAATTAACATGACTTGTTTTAGAAACATTGCTAACAATAGTCTTTTATAATAACCAAGAAAAGGTAACTTGACCATGAAAAGTAAACTAAAACCTAAACATTTACTCCAGAAAAGACTCGGTATGACTACACGCGCTGTAATTATACTTATCATTGACCACAAAGCAAACTCCAAAACATCAACACTGTCACAAAGTTTTTCAAACTCAACACAGAAAATGCTTATTAAAGATATTCAACTGAGAATTAGGCTAGCAAGCTAATACAACAAGCTAACAAAGAGTAAATTAGTCATTTATAGAATAAAAAAAAAGACTGTAAATAAGGCTGCTGAAACCTCAAAATGTACCTCAGATTTGTTGATGCTAAGAAAAGGCTCTTTATAGCTAAAATTACACTGGGGTTATATACTTAGCATATATACTTAGCGTGCTAAGCAAACTGATGTTTAAAGTGGTGAATGATGGACACTGTGTCCAAACTCACTGTGTGAATTTTTTTTTGCAAACATTTCAGTGCATTAAAAAAAAAAAAAAAAAACTGAAACTCTAAAAGACCTCTAGCTTTTCTTTAATTGGAAATTAAGATACAGATTTAGCAAGCTTGTACATGACCATTAAATCATGTATAGAAACAAAGAAAATATCTACACAGAGTAACATTTACCTCAGATGTGTTTGGAAAACGCAAAAATAAAAAAAGACTAATATGTGACTAGTATTGCACTGTAATTATACTTAACCATATATATATATATACATTATAACCCAAGAACTCAACGATGGCACTTTCATTTCAAAGTTGTAAATAGCATCACAGATGGAATATTTAGTTTCTAAATATCTTGCTATAGGTACCATGGTACTTATTTCCTGATACTGTATACAGTAGGACATGTACTATAGTATGGAACATAGTTCTACAGTATGTACTGTAGTACTGTATAATGGAACATGTACCAATATAATGTCAAAATATGTTATAACTGTTTAAGTACCATGAGCTATATTTATATAGTATGGTCCCATAGCACCATTTCCCAAAACTTGGTGTCACTGTGGTATATCTCCAACCTCTGTGGTATATCACTGGTAATGCTGGTATTGCACTCATTCTGGACATTCATTTAAACTAGTGGCCACTGCACAACTGCACTTTTGTAGTCAATAGTTAGTTAAATCACTCTATCACAAGTCACTTTTAATAAATCACTTTTGAGCATATTTGCACACCCCCTGGACGTTCTGTTACCCTGATGCACAAGACACTTTAAATATGTGGATTGCACATTTGGAATCCCATTTCCATTTTTTATTTCCATTTATATCCAACTTCATTCGACACAAAAATCCCATAAAATCTATATTTCTACTTTGTACAGCTGTTGTTCTTATTGTTCTATATTTTTTCATATATTTTCTTATATTGTGTATTTTGTACTGTACAGTTATTTTATTTTCATTTTATAACTTAGAAAAATTATTTCTTAGTTAAATTTACCTTATATTTTCTTCTTCATATTTATTTCCTATTCATAGTCTTTTATTTTAAGGTCATGAGCAGTTGTCTAAGCATTTCACTGCATATCATACTATGTATGACTGTGTATGTGACAAATAAAATTTGAATTTTAATATATCAAGTAACCTCTGCAGTGCCATTTTACCTGTTGTGGTACCCTCCAAAAGTTAATACACTGTGATGAATATCATGGTACTTATTGAGTACCACAGTGGCGACCAAAGTGCAGCAGGTATGTATGCACTAGCATCTAATATGGTGTAGTATGTACAAACATATCATATTAGATATCTGCTGAACTTGGGTAGTCATTGTTCTACAAAAAACTAAATACCATGGTTCCACAGTCCTTCCATTTGCTTCCATCCAGTGGCTGGGGTTGAGACATTGGCTGGAAATTAAACATTATTAGTCAACGTTATTACATCCAACATGCTAGCAGTCTCTTAGCTAGCTAATGAAAAGTCTGCAATAGAACAGTTTCACAAAATCTCCTTTCTGACTGTATTAAAAATACTTTTTTTTTCACTGATTTTTCTTTCAGCAATCACAGCCACACATGACCGTGCACATTTACATTTATTTACATTTTTATGTTTTTTATTCAAATATGTACCTTCAAGCCGTGACCTTGATACAAAAAGCACTGCTGAAGAGGTAACAGATTTATCAAAAGTTAGATCATCGGTATAATAACCTGTGAGCCGAGGTGAAATCTCATAGTTATGGAAATGTTTGGTAACATTCATCTTGTACAGGGAGCTAAGCAGTCAGCTGGCTGTCCACCTGTTAGCAACTCACTAAATAAGGAAAGTTTACACTGTTCCTTGATATTAAGAAAGACGTTTCCCGACCCCTATCTGGCTAGAACTAGCATTTGATAAGTGCAGAGTGCAAAAAAGAAAAAATCCTCAAACATGCTCAAACCTACGGAGACAATAAATTGTCTGCATTTAAATACATTTACATTATTTGGTTTTATTCAAATTGGTTTCTTCAATCCATGAAACAACGACGCAACCCAGCTAAAGAAATTATTACCTTACGTAATTAGGTGTTAGGTATGTCTTTAGCTTGTATGTTTACTTCAGATAAACAGGTTATATTACATATTTGACTCTTATTTCATGGCCATTATGGTCTTCTTTATAAAGAATCTTAAGGAAATATCTCGGAAAGCATTAGCAATATTCATGCTACAGTATATGTACAGTAGTGCTAGATCAAGTCACAAAATGTCAAATTCTACCAAAGAAAGCTAGCTAAGTGATTAGCATTACATGCTACAGCTAGGTGCTCTCTCGCCACAATGGTGTTGGGCTAGAGTTACATTACATTATGATCTACTGCATGACATTCAAATTGGAATGTGAGAGAAACCCACAACTGCCTCTTTTGATTCGTGTTTGTATTTTACAAAGTAATTTTAGAAATATCAAAGTTGGAATTTGTGCGCTAGCAGTTCAGCAAAAACAGACAAAAATCAATCTCCACCACTAAACACACTCATAGTAGTGCATCTTGAAGCACATGATGTACGTATACTGGTTTTGTATACTGGTCTTCTGGATTTTCTACACACGTATATATTTTTAAGTGTAAATGCAGAGTTCTAGGTTTAAGCCGCAGATAAAGGCAGAAAGCTCTGTTTAACAGAGAATAAAATTACAAAACATTTTACAGTTTAATCTGCCCTCTAGCAAATGATGTTTTCAATCATCCAGATGTGCATTGGATACACAGCAAACATCTGAACAATGCCTAATGAAAAATTTTTTTATTCACTTCCCACTCCTCCGACTACTCTCTTCTGCTTGTTTCTTTTACTGGTTTCCGGACAGGTTAGTTCTCTTCATTGTGAAAACCAACACTTGCAAATAAACATGCAAACGTCCGACATGCTAGCAGTTTTGCAAATCATCAACATTTGTGTCGGCCTTCAGGAGGTTCCAGTAAACCTGTCCTGTGAAGAAGGAGCCAAAGAGATCTGGAAAAGGCTAAGCAAACCTTATCACTATAGTTTTAGGATAACGATCAACCCTTTGTAAAAGGCTCTTATTGTTCTCTCCATCTTTCCCCTCATCAGGTTATTGATTGGCAACAGAGGGCATCTCCATTCACCACTTAGGCACATGGACAGCTTTACATACCCATCCACCTCTCTATCCCTTCCTCTTTTCCCTCCCTCTCATCCCTCTTTCCTCTCATCTGCTTAGTGCCAGTGCGCCGTGATTAAGGCTCGCTGTCTGTCCTGGTCCAGATTGCAGCGGCGAGCCCGGTGGTGCGTGCCATCATCGCCAGAGATCAAAGACAACTGCCTAAACATCTGGGGTTCTATCTAAATGGATCAGTAACCATGGCAACTGCATGACAAAATATATGTATTTTTATAGAACATAATCAACAACAAAGCAGTGTAAAGAAGATACTGTTCGCAACTGTTCTATTCCTCTTACACCACAACAGTTCAGTAATGATACTTGTTATCCTTTTATAGCGACATTTAATGTTGTGGAAAGTCTACAAGAATGGTTAGTTCTAAAAAGTATTTTACCCCCCAAAAATGGAAAAAGCATAAACTCCTCTGTCCTGAAACAGTTGAGAAAGTTACAGCACTGAAACTGGAAACTCCTTCCATAAACAATTCATTGCGTTAATGAATTAACGCAGGGCGTTTTTTAATCCAGTGCTTTGTCAGAAAATGAATCAGTGCCTTCTGACCAATCAGATTCCAGGATTTAACAGTAACAGATACTACAGCTTTGATCGTGTTTCAACTGGTGTCCCACAAGGCTCAGTACTTGGTCCTCTTCTGTTCTCCCTCTATACCTGGTCACTTGGTAAGGTCATATTCTCACATGGCTTTTCATACTATAGTTATGCAGATAAAACACAACTCATTATCTGCTTTCTTCCCTCAGACACCCAGGTTTCCTCCCTCCCTGCTCCCAACATCGGGGAAGGGGGAGAAAATCCTTACCAACAGTTTGACTGTCATTGATGGTACTTAGTTAGCAACCTAGTAACTCAGTGTAAAGATCTATTTAATGACGGAAACTTCAAAGCACTTTTGTGCTTTGAAGTCGCTCTGGATAAGAGCATTTGCCAAATGCCTAAATGTAAATGTAAAATGTATGTTAACACCAGATAGTAGATATAACTTTGGCTGGCTTCTAACTAACATAATGGTTATAATATTGTTTACTTAAATCAGATTATTCCTAACTTGTAAATTACCTCAAAGTCAGACCTTGATTTTCATTTCACACTTCTGCTAATTAAAAAACAGAGCAAACAAGCAAATTTGTAATGTTTTGCTTAGTTTTTTATTTCAGATGTTACTAGCAAAGAGTAACAAACTCAACACATGTACATATTGTTGCTGATGTTCTGATTCTCCGTTAGTTTTTTGACCACAAGTGAGCGTTCGATATCCAAACTGCCCGGGTTTTCCATTTTTCGTCGCTGTTTTGAACAATCTAACAGCATAAAAGGGTCAGATTTTAATTTCAATCGAACACGAAACAAAACAAAAAAAAAAACAGACATGTAGCTGTCCTAGAGGCAGTAGCATTTTTTTTTTTAGTGTGTGTCTGGTTAGTAGGAGAACACACCTGAGACACAGTCGCCATCAGTGGGAATGACATTGCGATGGGCTTACTTTCCAAAACAGATCGTACGTACATTTGTGTTTGGTTTTTTGTTTAAATGTCCGTACGTCTGGACGTCGTTAAGGCTTTAGCCATTTTGGTATTAAGAGTTCACAAGCTCCTGTACACTGAAGGAGTGCAAACATCCATCACAGCCCCCTGGACGTTAGCTGCAGGGTCGAAGGTGGCACAATGGAAATGAAAAACAAATCAAACAAAAGGGGCGGGGTTGTTCTCAAGCAAAACCACGAGTGTGTGTCAGCACCCGGGACGCGCTCAAGCCACGCAGGGCGTTTGTGCAAATCCTGTGCATTTCAGCTAATGATTATGATTCGCAATTTCTGCACAGATGGATGTAAAAGCCTGCGTTACTCAAACGCGCCCTTTTTCTTTAAAAAAATAAAATAAAATAGAAAAAAAAAAGGTTTTCACAGAATGTTTTTTTCAGAGTTTTGTTTTTCTCTCTGCGCTGGTGTTGAAGGAGAGCAGAGAGACAAAACGCTCACACACACACGTCACGAATAAAGTACAATCAAGGATAAAGGAGTCATTGAAAGGCAGGGTGATTTTAAGAGTGTGTGTGTGTGTGTGTGTGTGTGTGTGTGTGTGTGTGTGTGTGTGTGTGTGTGTGTGTGTGAGTGTATGTGTGTGTGTGTAGAACCACTATTATTACACCAGTCATTAGACACACTGGAAAGGAAATTTACTTTTTTTTTTTTTTACTGTTTACTCATAACAAATAAAAACAAGACATATCCGTACAAACAGCTTTGAAGAACCCGACACCGCCAAAAAAACTAAACCCTTAAGTCCGGAACCCTTTCTCTCCATCTGTAGACAGTGACCACACACACACACACACACAAACACGAACTCAAACCCCTTTCCCCAGTCTAACAATCACATCTCGATCACGCTACTTTTTTTTCCTCTTTCTATTTAAACTTTTTATAATTTTTTTTTTTGCAGAGAAGGCGGGATTGATTTTTAAAGTGATTAAAAATTCCACATATTAAACAAGCCTACACATATATATATATTTTTAAAAATTTTTTTAAAAAGGATGTCTATTTCTTTCTTTTTTTTTGGTGCATTTTGTTCAAGTTTTTTTAATTATTATTATTTGCGGTTTTGTCACATCTTTGAGCTGCGCTAATAAAAAATAAATACCATCTACGTCTACATTCAGGAGCTTCACGCTCTCATCTCGTACGTTTAACACGTTTCCCTGACAAATTACTTTCCCTTTACTCCTTTACTTGTTCTGTTACGTTTCACGCACATTTATTTCTCTTTCTCCATATATTTGTAGATCTAATCTATATACTGTACATTCAGATTTTTTTATTTTTTTTTAAACGAATGAAAAATGAAAAAGAAAGAAAGAATCGAACACATCGAGACAGCCATAAGAGCACAAGTTGGTTAGAGGGTGTCCACAAATATAGAGCTCTAACTTCATGTCCATATACACTGTAGATAATCTGTGCAAATAAAACTACACGGTTAGAGAGAGAACAGTTAGAATTAAAGTAGTAAAATAAAACTATAACCCACGGTGATAACTAAATCCACTACGACTTTTTAAATAGACTCTTTTCTGTTTTTTATTTTTATTTTACACATATAAAATATGTTATAGATTTATCTGTGACATATATCTGAATTAAATAAATACTTTGTGATACATATAGATGTTTAGGTGGATAGATAGATTTCTGTAAAACTATATAAATAAAACACAATGTTAAAAAGATAAAACAGTTTTAGCGTCTCGTCGGAGAAGGACAAAGAAAAACTAGTTCAGCCCTGTTGGGTCGAAGCCCTACGTTGCCTTCCCATAATTCTGAGTGCCTTATTATTCTTATTATTATACTCTTTATGATAATAATAATAATAATAATGCTAACTGACTTCCTGTTCGGTAGTGGAATGTGCTTACTTCCTTATTTACTCTTTTACTGAAAAAAAACAACAAAAACAACATCAAAAACACACACAAACGTACTTGCCACTGTCTTTAGATCAGAGAGGAAGAGCAGGAACGACCCCAATGAAAATTTCTCATTGGACACCAACCCCCCCCCGCCGCATCACCCACTCCCCCAAAATCAGTCCCGCGACAATCTCATGCGCTGCGTTGCGATACGATCCTCACGTCGACAGTTTATATTGTGTACAAAAAAAACAAAAAGAAAAACCAAGGTGCCGCGTCATCAACAGCACTGCGAAGTCTTTGTGTCTGTGTATGTGTGTGTGTCCCTGCTTGACATTAAAACGTGTACAGATCTTAATCCCAACCGCTTAACACACACACACACACACACACACACACCGCTGCCGTTCCCGAGCTTCTGGACAAAACGGTTCTCTAAACGAGCGAGTGCTGATATTAAACGAGACGAGGCTTGGTAGTAGACTGCCAGAGAAAAAAAACTAAACAAACAAAAAAATAAGTCTCGCTGTTCTCCCCAGACCAGCAGGAGCCGACTAGCAGTAGTGGTTGCCGTGGAGAATGACATGACATCACATGACATCACATCGCACCATTGCTAGGTAACCGTCCCAGGGCTCGGTGGTGGTGATGGTGGTGGTGGTTTGGGCGAAGGTTTGGACGCTGGGACAGTGCAGGAAGATTATTATCTTGATTTAAGACTAGCTTAAAGACTACACCTGATACTGGAACTAGAGTAGCTGCGATCCCTCTGGAGAGCAGAGGAGCGAGAAGACGATCACGATGACGGCGACGATGTCGACGATACACCTTTGTTGTTGCTGTATATTTTTTTGTGATTAAAAAAAACAAAACATTCCTGCTGTGTGATCTTTGGTAAAAGCCGACCTTCTGGCGCTGATCTCGGGAAAAAAACAAAAACAAAACAAAAAACGTATTCTATGTCGTTCTCGGATCTGCGGCGAAGGGGGCCGGCTTACACCGAGAAGCTGCTTTTAAGTGCAAAACTCCATGCTGTGATAGGTCAGGTGACCTAGCCCTGTGTCGGAACGTCCTGATCTGATTGGCGGATGAGAGAGGATGTGGGAGGAGGGTCGGCGTAGGCGGTGGGCGTGGTCGATGAGGAACATTCTCTGGTGACGATTAGAAACAGACGACGGAGATGCAAAGGACGCGAGAGAGGTAGGGAGGATCTGACTGGACGTCTAGACGGACGTCCTCAGTGGCTGATCGGATGGTGAAGGTAGAAAACGTGCGGGGCCACGTCCTCTTTCGTTTTGGTCTGGATGGTGTACGTACGAGGCGCCGCAGAGTGCTTTCGAATTCTGGAACGTTCCGTACGTCGGCTGGCGGCTTCGCGTCGTCACGCTCCGGCGCTGGAGATCGATCGAGTGAGTGAATGAGGGAGTGAGTGAGTGAGTGGGCGGAGCTGCTGGAGGTGTTGGAGATGGAGGTCAGGTGGGAGTGGGTGTGCTCTTATAGACTTAGAGTTTTCTCCTGAGTGTTGGCGAGGCGGCGCAGGCTGGCGTGGCTGGAGTAGCCCTCGTCGCTGCAGCTGCTCCTCAGGCTGCCCCGCTCGTCCGAGTCGCTCACGCTGCTGGTGCTCCACTCCAGATCGCCCAGCAGGTAGTCCGTCCCCTCCACGTCCACGTCCACGTCCAGCTCTTCTGTACCACAAATACACAAACATAACAATATTACATCGTTATCTCGCCAGCCCCAGATTATACCCGCATTAAACGGAAGAATTTCTAGGATTTTCTGTGAATTTAAGACAAAATCTGTTGGTTACATTCTGGTGAGATTTCCTGAATCTACACATCAGCTCTAGTGAAGCTCACTGGATAACGGTTCCTTAAATAAAATACACCCAGGGCAGGAAGTTGAAAACAACTTCTCATGTAGGTTACAGATGGTTCAGTGACCCCAAATCATTATCGCTTGTTGATTCATAATTTAGGACGTCGAACTTTATAAGCGCGTACTAAAGGATATTAAAGCATGCTAACCCGCACCATTAATATTCACGGGGTGGTTCACCTTCTGCACTATTTCTGTTTTGTACCTGCGGACACGTTTATGTCGGTACTAAAATGAGTTGCATTATGTCCAAGTGCTTTAAATTAAATTATTTTACCCTAAAGTACAGAGGCAGTACAGTTCCATAGTGTGTGAATGACAATCGGGCATCGAGCTGGCAACCTGACCCCTTAATTAACTGCCACAGGAAAAACGCAGATATCTCAAAAATACCAAAATACACTAGATCTACATTTCCTTCCCCTCAGTTACACACTTCCTTTAGTACAGACTGTACATCCTGCATAATTTATACCTTTATATTCTAATTACATTTTAGTCTGGTAATTATTTTTTGGGGGTATTTAAGTCATATTCTTATATTATGTTTATTGGAAAATGACGTGTTTAATTTAATTGTATTCTGTGGTGCAATTTATGTCATCACAGAGAAATCTTTCTGTATTCGGTCACGGTCGGTCGTATAAGCATTTCATACGTGTGTATGACTGTGTATGTGACAAATAATATTAGAATACCATTTGATTTCATTTCCAGGTGGAAGGATAAAAGTACAAAAGGTACCAAAAATAGACGTGTAGAACACCAGGACACTTTTTAGTAAGAAGATTTAGAAAAACGGTGAGGTTGAAATAAAACATTACACTATAAGGATTTGCAATGTGATCCCAGTGGGAAATTCCATAAAACCATCTGGGAACTTCTGTAGTCCAAGCCGTGGAGGTCAGTGGTGAAAGCTGTATTTATTCCCCATTTTCTATATTGACCATGGTAGGACCTCCCGTCAACATCTACTCACACTACGGGATATGTGGGAACGCCAATTAGCCTAATCTGCATATCTTTCGGACTGCATGACTGTGGGAGGAACCCGAAGTACCCAGAGGAAAGCTGCATGGTCGTTTGTTCTACACTGTAAAACAACACTGAAGGCGTTTCTCCAAAATCCACAATAATCTCCTTTGAACAGTTGATATTGAGATGTATATCTGCTACTTCTGCTCTGTGAAGCTTCA
>JAQQZT010000014.1:22173605-22192564 GCA_030068275.1 Clarias platycephalus | reverse complement strand
GGGGAGAACATGCAAACTCCATGCACACAGAGACGGGAATCGAACCCGGACCCTGGAGGTGCAAGGCAACAGTGCTAGACAACAGGCACTTATTTACGCTAATTTTTAGTTTATAGTAGTTAGATAATATGTTTATTTTATTAATAATTCTCAATGTTCTGTTTTTATCCTATGTTGATATATATATATATATATATATATATATTGATGTTGATGAGCTACATTCTTAATATTCTGTTTTAATGTTTAACTGTCTTAATTTTCTAAATCATTTTTACAATTATTTTAACAGCTTGTGTTGATTTAATATTTTTCTTTTTCTTATTGTTTGTCTGTTTATTTGTTATGTAAAGCACTTTGGTCAACTTTAAGTTGTTAATAAGTCTTACTGATTGATTGATTGATTGATTGATTGATTGATTGATTGCGTCAGAGCAGAAGTGCATCATCACTTTAGGCCAACTAGTGACAGATTTTGCATATCGCACTCTTTATGAAAATTGTATAACAGGACGGCATGAGATCGTCTGCGTCTTTACACAACTGTGTTGTGAGCATGCGCGGTTATTATACGCATGAGCACTCCTCTTGATTCTAAATTAAACAATTAAAATTTTAGCAATTTTCCATAATTGACTGCTTGAATCGTCTGATCGTCGACAATAATCGATGATCGTCTCATCAACGGCGTATAGAATAATTGCAGAAATCATTCGAGAGGCAAAATTTCCAGGTTACGGATTTCTTTGCTTAGCTCGAAATCGTCTGAACAAACTGCGGAAAAATGACAAAATCATTTACAATTATGATGATCGTGTGATTCGTTCTCACACACACACACACACAAATTATACCGTATTTAAAAGGTGTGTGTTTTACTTCCTCGGACTTGTCGGAGCTGAAGCGGTGGAGCATCTTCAGCGTAGACGTTAGAGTCGTGCTGATGTAACCGAAAGCAACGTTCCCGATTGTGTTAACGTGATGGGCGAAAATCTGATCAGCCGCGGGCCTGTGTGTGTTTAGGGAAGTGAAAAAAGTCTAAAAATAGAAAGGGGTCAAATAAATCCTGAGATGAAACTGAAGCAGCAGGCTGAGCCATGAGCCTGTATACAGGACACACACACACACACACAGATCTATATATAATGTAATATGTATGTACCTGTATTTATTTGAACAGACAGACAGAAAAAGAGTGAGTGAGAGAAGGAGACAGAGAGAGAGACAGCTTGAGGTCTGCTTATTAAGGACAGTGTTGTGCAAAC
Organism: Clarias platycephalus; assembly: GCA_030068275.1. Classification (NCBI taxonomy): domain Eukaryota; kingdom Metazoa; phylum Chordata; class Actinopteri; order Siluriformes; family Clariidae; genus Clarias; species Clarias platycephalus. Next base: position 22,191,299 of record JAQQZT010000014.1, on the reverse strand, counting down.
AGCAAGTAGACAAGATCAACATATATCCTGTCTCAGCTGGGTAAACGTACACACACACACACACACACACACACACACACACACACACACACACACACACACACACACACACACGTCTCGGAGGTCAGGTCTGTGGCAGGACGCTCTTCTTTCAGCCGGTCCAAAGGGCAGCGGGGTTGGATTACACAACCCTGGAGCTCGCTCGCTCGCACCGCCGTGACATAACGACCAGAAGGGCTCTGCTATTTGTTAAACAAATGTGAATGCCCCACACACACACACACACACACTCAGGCTCCTGCGTGTGCTTATCTCCGAGTGTAAACGGTAAAGTCAGGACTGTAAATGACGGCGTCGCCCCCATTAGCCTGCGCGTACTGAAGGTCTAATTATAAATCAGACGGAGTTCTGGCGTCTGACCGGCAGCGAGAAAACGTGATAAGGACAGATAACGTGGACTCTCCGCGCGTCTTTCACCACCCTGCCGTCTTCTTCAGTCCTACAGAAACCGAGCGCTTCATGCTAGCTGCCTTATTTAGCCACACAGTTACCAGGCTCAGAGGCGGGGTTTCAATAGACGCCACAACTCATTTGAAGATGCTTTAAAAAATAAAATAAAAAAAACTAAGAAATAACCTCGCAGAAACCAATACGCAAACTGTTTAGCGCCTTTAAATAAAACGTACGTTAGGCATGGAAGTGTAGAAAACATCAGCGTAAAATATTTAACCCAGAGATTTTAAAACACACACACACACCGTCTCCCGAGTCTGAATCAAGAAATTCTATTACTTTCATATCATTCAACAGTTAGTTCTGAACGAGTAATCTGATTGGACGCAAGGCGTTATTCGACGAGTGCTGATAATAGAGCATAACAGCACTGTGATGTTTAACTGTATGCATCACTCGGCGTCCCAGATGTTCTACAGTGGTTAATTACGTTCACAACCAGTCACAGACACACGTTCAGCAAGAACACACAACACGCTGTCTCCTAACTAGCTACTAGCACAAGTCTGAATCCCAAATCCCTCTCTAACCCTTAGGTTAGAGTGACATAACATTCGAGGCTGTGCTGTTGTACTGAATATCGAACAAAATATTTCATTTGCTCATCTTTGATCATTTGTTCAGACTGGTTCTGGCCAAAACACAGAACTGGTGCTGATTTTATTTATTTTTTTAAAGTATGCTATACGTATAATAGAGAAAATGTGCGTGGCCAAAGAAGCTACATGTAAAATTTATGCAACATGGAAGTGACCGATCTTGCTTCCCTAAAAATTTAAGTTGCCAACTTCAGCCATTTTGGAGAGAGGATTTTATATGAGGATTTTAAAAAATGGCAATTTTTCAGCATTATACTGTCTCACTTCAAATAATAATCATTTAAAATGCAAATTATTCACTTTCTTTATGAGTATTGATTCTAAAATTGGTGTACGCTCCTAGAAGCATATGATCTGTTTAGAATTGTTGCTTAAATATTTTCTTTGGTAAAAGCTTAAATAGAAAAAAAAAAAATGTGTAGTGTCTGTAACCATGTCTTTTGCATTTAGAATAATATACTCTTTCAGGTGAAATCTGAATTGGCAGAGTTTCATCCGAATCCCAATTAAGATCATAAATTTTTTTAATTCAAAACGTTAAACACAAAAACATAAAAGGACATGAAATGTGTTTCTTTTTCTTTTTATAAAAAAATAAATGCGTATGTACTGTATATTTACAAAGCGTGGATCAAGAGATAAGAAGCGTTATGAAAAACAGTGTTATATGATCCTGATCTGTAGATTCACTTTTTCCCCCGAGGTGAGACACTTTTTAGCACCAACATGTTTCCTGATACGCTTTAAGAATCCTGATTAATGGATCCTCTTTGCATTCGGAGCGTTTCTTACTCCATATCTTTGGTGTTGACATGTCGGACATCATGCTTTGCTCTCTGCTCGTGTGTAACCTTTGACCCTTGGTGCTGTAAAACCTTCCTTAACCCCGTCTGACCCTCTGACCTCCAGGGAATCGCTTTAACCCTTATAGCGCAGGTGGCGCCGTGGTGTGTCGAGATGAGAACAGATAACTGAGAACATGAAAAATTGACGCCTGCTTTTACTCTTCTTTCTTACCTCTCTCTCTCTCTCTCTCTCAAATCATTTTTTACATTTCGTTTGTTATTTTAACGAGGATCTTCTCTGGAGCGACTCCTTCGTTCTGCAAACACAGAAAACACACGCTGGCTGTTTGCCAACCCTCTCAGGTCATTGTTAAAGAGCTCCCTGCTCTCTCTGCCTGTCTCCCGGCTCGCGTGCAATGGTGTGTGTGTGTGTGTGTGTGTGTGTGTGTGTGTGGTAAACAGCTACAGAATGCGTGACGGGGGAAGGTCGGTGAAGAACGCTGGATCGTAGAGGACAACGGAGGGATTCTCTACTCGGTGTTCTCAGTAGGAGATGTTACATCATTCGACGCAGCGCTGCAGTAACTGAACACACACACGCACGCACACACACACACACACACACACACACACGCATTGTTCATGTTTCACACAGCAGCAGAAAAGGCTGCTCTTCTCTCGAAAACCCTTTAACTCGTCTTTTCATCACTGATATCAGCGCTAACCCACGCTGGAGTCCGTTTGGTCACAAGGTGTTGATTCGTTTTCTATAACGGCACTGGCGCAGGTTTACATTTTTTGTTTGTTTTAATTATATACGCTATCGTTTCTATAGCAACGACTCGTTCACAGGGACGTGTGCGCAGAACGTTCCGCAGATTACAAAATAAATAAATAAACAAATAAAAAAACAAAGTGTGTAAACGTTAGCATGGCGTCTGTGTTCAAAATTTAGGCTTCACGGCTGACGAGATGTGTGTGTGTGTGTGTATTTTTATTTTTTTTGTCTAATTAGCCTGAAGACAGAGGAACAAAAACATGCCGGCGGCTGACGGGTGACTGAGAGACCGTGTGCAGCTGCTCTGGCGTAAAGTCCTCTAACGCTCTACTGTTCCACAACATTCACTGTAACTAATCTTGTTTATTTTATTTTTTTTCTTGCTAAGAATGACCTGATTATATTAAAGATATATATTTTTTACATTTTATATATAAATTATAGCAGAAACACTGCAGATTAGCGGATCCTCTGGTTAGCATGACCTGCCTAGCATATAGGAAGAGAACGTTTTGGCAGCACACACACACACACACACACACACATAACACATACAAATATCTTGAATCCACTTATATTTATTATTTATTTTCCAGTAGAAGTCCAGCAGCTTGTACTCTTCCTAAGGTTTTAACTTCTTGTTCAACTGGTAGATGTTTTTGCTAATTACGCGTTTCGTCCGTCAACAGAACAAGACAAACTTAAATGCAGACAAATACGTCTCAAGCCAAATAATGTATCTCAGATTTTCTTTAATCTTCTATGAAAAACAGTCCAGATTTAACGAGATTCAAAACTAACCTAATGTTAGCTTAGCTTAGCTTATCCAACCCTATGTGGACTTCGAGGTCGACAACAACCTCCTGATGACACACTCACACAAACATTTTACATATGCGAAAAGAACATTATTCATATCACACACACACACACACACACACACACACACACACACACACACACACACACCTCTCCGGTGTTTAGTATAATTTATAATCACACTCTCCAGTGTCGCCTAAATGAGGATGGGTTCCCTATTGAGTCCGGTTCCTCTCAAGGTTTCTTCCGCTTCAGAAGATTAAACCATCTAAAGGAGTTTTTCCTCAGGCTTTGTCTAACATCTATGTTTTTTGTTTCTTATGTTCTGTAAAGCTGCTTTGAGACAGAGTTCATTGTTAAAAGCGCTTTACAAATAAATTTTAATTGAACTCGATTATTTGAAGAGTCGGGATTCACTCGGCTGGTCACAATCCACTTCTGCCATCTTTATTTTCACAGAACCGTACTCTCATCACTCAACTGATCGCTGATGTTCGAGGACACTTTCAGTAATCTGACCGTTCAAGACAGCACCTGGTTTATGTTCATCGAAGGTTTACGAGCGCCATCACTGCTCTGCATGCGAGTAAATACGATTCACACATTTAAATTTATAAACAATTCGAAATTTTGTCGAAATAAGGAAGGTCAGTGGAAACTCGCCGTATGAATGCCCACTTTTACAAATTTACAGCATATTTTTAGCGTACTGTATGAACCGGGCCGGAGTTGCGCGCACAGCCAAGAGCCGCTTAAAACATGTTAGCGTCAGCGGCAAAGAGAGTTTACGCATTTTTTTCAGTCAGTTTCTCAGGAGTAAACCCTCGACGCCAACGTTGCCCTCGGCATGCGTTCAAAAGCTATAAGATTTTTCACGTTTCTTTGTACTGTTGGTTATATTTCAGCAGTTCAAACTGTTGCCCTAAGAACTCGCCTCCGGAACGAATATAATTCGTATGCCGAGGTTCTACCGCACTGTGGTCGCTGCCGCTGAATAAACGCTGGATTGTGCAGTAAAGAAAACTTAACCTGAGGCTGAAATTGTGCATCTGGTTATCATTAATAAATAACGAATCATCAATTATTGATCGCTAACGTGTTCGCCTATTGGTGAAGAAAAACACATTGTTGTTCATTACCTCAATTGGCTTTCTGCAGGGATTAATTTTTTTTCAGGAAGGGAGCATCATTAGGAGAGAACCGCACATTATAGATCATCATAGGAACTGTTTATTAAACTGCACGTTCGCTTTGATTTATAACCTGATTGTGTGTATAAGTATTTACTGTATAGCATAAAAGCCAATATCGGAGCTTCACCACATATAGTAATAAAGTGATAATCATTCTATAAAGAAAAAGAATTACAACCGCATTCCTACCTTCACTTTGTTTATATATATATATATATTTGACCCACTTACTGATCTGTACCGAAGTGCTTCGCTATTTGCTTTGTCGTTTTCTCAACCCTCCACTTTCGATCGATTCAGAGATCTTTAAACAACATGAACAGTGAAGCGGTGCGGTGCGGTGCGGTGTAGCCCTGGGACCCTGCGGTGTTGGATGTCTGCAGAGGGAGGAGCGGCCCGAGCCAGTCTGAGACCCGAGACACGACGGCGTTACGGCTTTTTCAAAGCGGTTTCAGGCGGCCTGTTGGTGCTCGCGCTGCTGAGTTCGGCGAAAATGTATTATTCAACGCCGTCTGCAAGCTGAGCTGGATTTGTGTGTATGCATGCATATATGTGTGTGTGTGTGTGTGTGTGTGTGTGTGTATATGTGTGGTGTGTGTGACCTAGCTCAAAGAAACCACAAAACGTTAGAAGGTCACCTCGATGAGTAAGAACCGGTGTGAGGAGAACTAACAGGATGTTTTTCACAGCGGTGCGGAATAAAACTATCACGTATTATTATTTAATCAATAAACGAAAAATACTAATTACGAAAAATACAACATGACGTCTGAACCGCACTAATAAACATTTCAGCAGCAGGACTCGTCCTGATATAGTCTGATATCGGTGAAGGTGTAAATAAAGTCAGCAATTCAAAGGTGTAAAAGATCACTTATTAATTCTTACTAGTCCAAATAATCAGCAAAATATATAAATCATGATTTACAAAAATTAAGATTTAAGCTTAAAAACTTCAGCAGGTGTGTATGACGTGGTTGGAAAAAGAACACGTGAGCTCATATTGGTTTACACGACGTGTCTACTTCTACAGGCACACCGTAACGTCTTCTTGCTCCGCCCCTTTCTCATAAACCTGTCCAGAAACTTGAAATAAACATGTCTGAACTCGAGGAGCGCCGCCGCAGCCAGATAATCAGACTGTGAGCAAAAAAAGAAATAAATAACTACACTCTGGTTCTGAGTTCGTTTTTTTTGTTGTTAAATCAAACACTGTAAGTTCCATAGACGTAGCTGGGTGCTAACGCCCGTATGACCCACAATGCTAGCCATGTTAGCACACAGCTTGTTATAAATCGGGGGATGTTTGCATGTTGATGGTTATATAACTCAGCCTTAGAGATGGGAAAAATCAATTCAGGTATGAACCGCCATTCTTTTGTGCGGTGATTCACGTATCTCCACTCTGACTCCAAAATAGATCATTTTAAAACTATTTTTACGATTATATAATACGATGGGCCCTGACCGGTGATCAGCTGATTAGCTTAAAATATAAACGATTCTGTACCAAGCGCAGAAGCTTCTGAGTGGCACATTTTTATGGCGTTACATTATCAAAATTTGCGCACATTTAAACCCTCCTATCTGGCCTTTTTTTAATTATTATTATTTTTTTTTTTTCAGATTTTCTCCCTAATTTAGTTGTGTTCAATTCCTCCCCGTCACTAGGGGGCTCCACATTAAGGCTACTACAACCACTCAGTCGGGAGGGCCGAAGGCTATCACGTGTTTCCCCCGAACCACGCGACGCCAGCCGACCGCATCTTTTCGAACTGCTTGCTCACGCACCGTTAGGGCGGCGTAACACACTCGGAGGACAGCGCTATCCCCTCTTTCTGCGTGCGCGAGCTCACAGACGCCCCTGATTGGCTGTAGAGCCGTGATTAATGTGGGAGCACGAAGTACCTCTCATCCCGCCGCTGTGAGAGAGCTCGGCCAATCAGCTCTCCCTAGACCTCCGGCTGCGAGAGGTTACAGCATCACCCCGGAACCGAACCAGCGATCTCCGGAAAACACCGGAAGCACTAATTATTAGAAAATCATGCACGTTAGAAGCCGGATGTGTCCATGTGAACTGTCACTGTTTCTTTACACTCCTGCAGATGATACACTCCTAAAGAACTATTCACACATTTTCATCCTGTGTGCTAGGAGTGAATTACTTATAAGCAAATGTTTAGAAATAATAATCCTGGTGGGTGATGTAACAGAGATACGCGCTGCTCAGTAACAACGTTAAACTCTTGTATTTGAAGTTAGTTTGTAGTGTCTAAATGCTGCGCTTGGTTTTTTAAGTGAGAAAACTATATAATTGGTATAAGGAACACACTATATTTAATTACTCATTGAACTTTTTTTAAGGGTTTAAAATTGTAACAAAATTAAGGGGGGGGGGGGCGCAGGGTGTAATATGGAATCGGGAGATTTATATAAAGTGGTAACGCTTATAGAATCGTGACATCATGACCGTCTCTAATAACATGCTCCAATTTTCATGCTAATGCTAATGCTATCACATTGTGATCAAATATCGTACGCACTTAGTTACTGATTAAGTGAATAAGTTCATAAGAATTTAGTGCACACACTAGGGGCAATTGGTAAACAACCATCAGAATAACCTGCATGACTTTGGATGAAACTGTCGGAGGAAACCGGAATACCCGGAGGAAACCCAACAAAACACACACACACACCCTGGATGGGAATCGCACCCTCGACCATAGATGTGTGAGGTCACGGTGCTGCCCACTTCTCCACCAAGCCATGCAAAAAGTAAACTGATCATGGAAATGGAACTCAAGTCTGCACTCAAGACTTAAACGTTAACTAATTCTGTTCCTGCTTTAACTGAGACAAACTGATACTGCTGGGTAAAGTGGGCGTACCTGTTCTTCTCCATCTCGTTATGCGTAGACCTGCAGAAAAAGAGAGAGAGAGCATGGTTAAAATCAGAGTTTTATTTATTAAAACTAACAAATAAATAAATAAATAAATGAATAAAAGGCGCTCCGGAAGTGTCCTGATGCGCTCGCGGCTGATTTGTGTGAAGTGTGCAGTGCGGAGGTGGATGATGATGTTCATCATGATGATGATGATGATGATGATATGTGTGTGAAAGACAGAGGGAGAGTGTGTGTGTGTGAGTGTGAGTGTGTGGGAGAACAAAATAATAATAAAAAAAGGGGCTGCTAGTTCCAGAAGCGGCTACGTAGCATGAAAATCCTCAACACAATACGTTACATAATAAGAGGATTACAGCTGAATGTCAGTTTAAGTGGCCGTGTGAATGCTTCTGAGGTTTAACATTGAATTCCTAGCGATGTCTTTTATTCCGGCTCGCTCTAAGCTGGCTGGATGTGTTTTTTCCTCCGCTCTCGTTCAGCATGACAAGTATTGTTCTCCGCAAAAAAAAGACTCTTTTTTTTTGTTTGTTTATTGAACTCCAGATTAACATCCATGTGGTTTGTTCACGGTGCTAAAAAGATCAAATGGAAATTTCATTAACGTTTCCGTAAAAAATAAAATAAAAATAAAAAACCCACCATGCAACATATCCGCGGCGACACAACCGCTCTGCTGTTTAAACCTACAAAACGACAAAGCGACGAGAAATTGAGCAATCGCATTCCAGCGGCAACTTGAGCGTGCATGGTGTGTACTCGACATGTCGGGATTGCCGTAATTACACGGTTCTGACTTTGTCAAAGTTGTAATTATTAGCCGTGAAAGCGGATGTTTTGTTGCGAGCGTGTTAGATGACGTTATGTCTCACACCACCGGAAAAAAACATTCCTGTGGCTTTCTTACGCGTAACATGAGAATTTAGCTGCCGGGTAACTAATAATTTCTACAGTAACGTTTAAGCTACTAGATACTGAAGTGTAGATTAAAACTAATGAGTAACTTCTCGCTAGGATGTGAGTTAGCATTACGTTTGATTTTGCTATGCTCTTGAATTCTGGATCATAATTGGTCAGAAGGTGTTGTTTAGTTTTTTAAATTTTTTATACAATATCAGCTCAAATGATCATCTCTATAGTAACAGCGGGTTTTTGTAGAACCAACTGTTCACGTAATGTTTGGATGTATTGAAGGAGTCTCCAGCGTCCGCGTTTTTGTAACAATCACAAGGTAAAGCTGTAATTAAGTTTTCGAACATCGTCAGTTCTGAGGAGGACCTGTAACCTTGCGCAGTTTTGGAGAAAATATTAGTTATTTAAACAGCCTGTGGTTTATTACAAAAAAAACGGTGGTGTTCGAGTCAAAGCAGGACTTTTGATTGCGCAGAATAAAAGAACACAGTTCTGAGAGTAAAAACTGCCTTTATTCCTCTATATAATCCTCTTATCCCAGTGTTTCACTAGTGCTTGGACACCATCGAGGTAGAAAGTTTGCTCAGTACACCGGAGCCATGATCAGTCTGTGTCTCTGATTCCAGCTGAAACGCCGGCCTCCCAGGAACTCCTTGTGGAAATGGAGCAATAACTTCCAGCCGAGTGGTGATGATGAATGTGTGTGGGTAGAGATCACACACACACAGATTCGTCTCTTCCGCATCATAAATTTTAAAGAACCAGACGTTCCGCTCGCTGAGTGTTCATATGAACTACTGTAGTGGGCTCCAGGATCATCATTCGCGGATGTACGACCTACTTTAAAACATTTCGCATCGCTCAAATGTTTCACTGCGGCTAAGAGTCTCATCATCTTACTGTACTTGAAGTCTTCTGTAAACGTCAATCACATTTTTACGCCTTCATTCAGCAGAAATTTCATCACAAGTCCCGGATTGACTTGAACGCCACTTGCATGAACATAAAGTTGATTTTTCCCATAAGAGCAAGGTTAAAAAAATTTCATTTAACGCTGTCTATTATAGTTGTCAAAAAGAAAGACAATCAAAATGAGGTGAAATAATACTCGAGTAATAACAGTTTTATATTAAGAGTTTTATTTAAATTAGAAAAAGCCATTCTGTGCGTATCTGCGAGTAGGAGGAACACGTAGCAGTAAAGCCACTTGTGTAGTTGGACTCGTTGTAATAACTGTTCCATCAGGAGTGGCACTGCTGCATTCCAAGACTAAAAAAATATCCAAAAATATCCACTCTAATACGGCTTTCGACCCCCCTCCCCCAACCCCACCCAATAAAACCATATCTCCTACACACTGTAACCATGGCAACAACAGCTCCAGCCTCCTTGACTGCACTGGCTAATTAGTTAGCTCATCTGTGTACATTTATTACCAAACAAAAATAAGATTTTCTCGGCGCTCAGTCCTCTGCGTCGATTTTTTTCCCCACTCGTCCGCCGATTGGTGAAAAAGCTCAAACGGTCTGACGTCACACTGCGTTCTGCTAAAACTGACAAGTTAATTCTTTATACATTGGTTCTCGTTACACCTGCACTTTTATAATAAGTAGATGAAAGGATTAGGACGCCAGACGATTGTTATCTCTTCAAACGTGCTCATTTTCCCGTTCTAAGATAACGTCTCGTCGCGTGATGGGAAATTCCAGGCAGTCAGCAGGACGATACAGGTGGAAAGTTCCCCTTTTCGACGATATTACACGCCTTCTTCCTGCGCTTTGAGCTTTAACACAGAGCGATCTGACGCCCCTTTGCATGATGCACGTATCTGATCACCTCGAAGGTTTGATCGTATTCTGTATTTGATGATCCGTATATACACCGGAATTCTGTAGCTTCGGTTTTAGTCAGAGCGAGAACATCCACAGAAACATGGATTTAAAAATACTTCAGTACATTTTACGCAGGTTCTTGAGGCTGGTATGACCTCTTGAGGGAAAGTATTTCTTTTTTTCCCCTGAAGCACGGTGATGAGAGAGAAATTCCAGCAGGCAGCGAACCAAAGGGTTCCTTTATTTATAGCTGCGAGTCTCCAATACAGGAACAGCAGCAGGGAGAGCTATCCTGGAGATTTAATCCTACACGCAATCGTAGAGCTCCGTTTACTCGGATAAATGGTTTTTCAGGTGCCCTTGTCAACCCTCCCTCCCCCAATGACATCATAACCGCGGTCGTTCCATTACCTTATTAGCTCTATGTGAAGCCGTGATGAGGGAAAGAGGCGACAATCACGGGAAATTTTAATTCCAAGCACCATGGTGGACAAGCTTGTTTAAAATTTGTGTAAAAATTAATCTTTCATACAAGTTTAACTTGACCGTCAACAAACGGTACTTTTTGTACTTTCCTAGCAATTTTTCCTAGCATAAGCAAATTTATCAAGAATAACACGAGTTGCAACACAATGTCAGGCTGATATAACCGTAAATATGACTATTTCTTAGTAGATACGCAGGTCTGAAATGTGATAGTCCACTAATATCACCAATTATATTGTGTCTATTATTAATAAACAATATACAGTATAACGACTTATAGCTAGATAACATGTCATGTCCTGGAGCGTGTTAGAGAAAAGCTAGCTCTATGTACAACGTTATAACAACAATAAACAGAAAGTCTTCTGTTCACAATTTCTAAGTGATGAAAGTGTATAAGAATCAGGAAAAACAGCTAATCAGGACTTATACTCAACAAGCACATGTACATCAAGTGTTTATTTCTTTAGTTTGTTTTCAATAAAAAGCAGCAAAGAAAATTTTAGACTATGATTAAAATGTCAGACCTTTCCGTTATGCAAACTATTTAAACAATTCACAGCATACGGAATATATTTTGATACCATTTTGTAGCATCAAGCTCACAAACAGGGCGCCATGTGGCTTGTGGGCGGAGCTAGCGGCGCTCACACAAGTTGCCGACACAACATTTGTAGTGGCATTCCTAACATCCACTGTTCAAGGTCAATAAATGCCATACAGTATGCTGTGTGTGTGTACAGTATGTTACACTATGGTAAACCTTACACTATGATTGTGCTATTCAAAAGTTAATTATACATTTTTTTAAAATAAAATTAATGAACGCAGAAGATGTGAACTCTTAGAAACAAGGAAATATTTAACTCCATCATTCCTGGTACGAAGAAAGAAAGTTTAAATTCTGAAAAAATATAACAGCACTCACTTTACACACACACACACACACACACACATCAGGCAAATATAGCAGCAGTAACTAGAAGCAATCCCTGAAAGTGCTGGACCTGTGACCTGGTGTCCATCAATCACTCTATACATTTTACTGTACTCCACACACACACACACACACATCAACACACACACACAGTCTATCTTTGTAAGGACCTCTGACCTAATAATTGTTTTAACTAACTAACATTTTAATAATCTCTAACCTTAAACAATAGACATGATTTTTTTTTTTCTTAGTCACTCTTTTAATGCAATAACATGAGTACAAACACTGTGTCTTTGTGAGGACCGGGTGATTACGGGGATTTCGGACGCAGCCCTGTCTTTATGAGGACCTGAAATCTTTTCAGGTTGTTACAAAGAGATAAATGTGTTTTCACACCTCAGGGAGTGCATCGTATGGCTGCATGCAAGTGAGAGCAGAGGGAGAAAGAAAAGATAGGAACAATCTAGCAATGAAACACACACACACACACATGTGCACACAATCTGGCCTCACGTGAGCTGATCCTCTGGCTCCTGCATCGCAACTAATTTGCATAGAACTGCACAGGGGGGAAAAAAAACTCAAACGAATTCAAATGTTGCTCCAAATGGAAACTACAGGAAATAAAATGGCTGCCGGTGTTGCGCTTCTCGCAAGATATTATCACTGCTGTCTGGAGCTCCATGACATCCCATAATACAAACCGCAAACGCACGCCTAGTACACTTTACGCTTGGTATATCTGTGCGAATTTAAGATAATACAGAAACTGCAACAAACCTAGAAGTGATTTTATATACCAGTGCTGTTAGATTCTCCAAATCAGAACACAAGCTTCAATTTTCATTCATTTCATATGACAGGTTTATATTAACTTTCTTTTTTTTTTTTTTTCCCCTTAAACGTTATCTTTTCTCTAGTACAGAGACTAGTACCGCAAGGTAATATAAAAAATTTTATAAAATGTATTTGTAATGCTGATGCTTTACGTTAGACATCTACGCAACATTTGTAGACGGAGTCTCCAGTTTCAGCACAGTTTATGTTTTTTCAGGAACATGACAAGCTACTAGAATGTACTGTAAGTAAGAAACACACACTAATGTAATGTCTCGTGAACTTTCTGAAACATTAACAAAATGATAATATTTATAATTTAATAATAATAAAAAAAAAGAGACAGATAAATTAGAAGTTGGTGAAAAAAATAACTCTATAGCTGCTGTAATGTAAGTGTAAGTGTAATCTCTGTGGAGTTATGCGAAAATATAACACTGTAACATATTACAACAATGTGGGCCTGTACTGTATATTACTCCTGTATATATTTTTAATGCATGATGCATATCAGTGAATCGGTTTATTCGATCTACTCAGCCAGTCTTTATTTTAATTACCGCCAAAACACAGTATCGGTGCATTTTTTATTATTATTATTATTATTATATTAATTATGATTTATTATTTCTAATTATTCATATTTCTTTGAGTATTGATACTAAAATTGGTGTAAACTTCTAGAAGCATGTGAACTGTAAAAATTGTTGCTTTAATTGGTTTTTGGTAAAAGCTTAAAAAGCAAAAAAATAATAATCTGTAGTGTCCGTAACCATGTCAAATTCATGTTGCAATATCTTAACAATACTGCATTTTAGAATGATACACATTTTCATGTTTATGTCTTTTCATGTGAAATCTAAACTGGCCAAGTTTCATCTGAATAACAATTAAGATCATTGAAAGATTTGAATTCAAAAAAGTTACAGACACTAAAACATAAAAGGGCATGAAATTGGATTTAGCAAATGTGTTAAATTAATCTCCCGATCCATGCGTTAAGTATAATGAAAAGTGATGTTATATGATCCTGTCTGATAATTTACTTTTTTAAAAAGTGAGACACTTTTTGGCACCAGTACCATGTTTTGGACGTAATGAATACCATTTGAAACAATTCTAAAATATGTGCTTTAAAAATTACAAATAATTTTTATTCTGCTTAATATAAAATTCATGAATTGACTGTAATGATTACAAAATGTTCTACAATGGATAGTCAGGATTGTTTTTATTCACACTGCTAATGCTAATAACAGCGCTCTATAAGATACAAGATTCCTCGCTAGAGAAGACAATTTTATGGGTAACCTACTGTAACTAGACTACGCTGGGATTTTTGCTACGTTATTTTTGAACTAAACTAATTTGGAGATGATTTTTTGAAATGAAAATCGGAGTTTGGATCGTTTTCGATGAGCAACGCTAGTATCATTTACTGGTGTTTATACAAAATAAAAATAACATTCAGACGTTGAAATCTTACGAGAATTATTCAAAATTTGTTTATGAACTCATGGATTACAGAACGTATAAAATGTATGTAAGATTTTTTGCTAAGTGTGTGGCGTGTGAAAAATAAATCTGTGCTGTAGACAAATTTGTTTAACATTTTTAAATAATTTTGTGCCTTTATGCTTTTTCAGGGATAAAAACATCATAAACAAAACATTATAATATAAATTAATTAATAATAAAAAGACTCAAGCGACAGACGGAGAGAGGAAGGACGGAGAAATATGAGCATTACTTGTCTGACTCTGCCCCTCCCCCACCCACACCGTCTCCTCATGTGACCCTCGGTGCCCCCTGTATTGACCCTTCGTCTAATAATACCCCTCGTGCTGAAAACACACAGAACGTTACCGTGGCAACTGTTGCCCCCACGTTTATCCATCCTAACATTCTAGTATTACTGTTGCCAATCAGAAAAAGGAATTATGGGTAAGTGTATCTGCGATGTGCTTTTTTTTCCCCCTCACCAGTACGTTCTCGACTAGCGTGGGATTTTTGACTGATTTGACTCTTTTCGCAATATTAAATGACGTTGATAAAAATTAACAAGACAAAAAAAATTTAAATCCAGGGATTCTGAAGTGAGACAAAAACGTGAGAACCGCCTGCGAGCGCTTCATTCTCAAAATCATAAGACAGCGGATCGCTAATCGATACAGCACAATTGCGTTACCTTTGTCCTCATTTCCACCTGCGTGAGACACACTTGTGGCGCTTTTTACACTCGAACACAGCATTTAACCCCGTCTCATGGCATCTTTCTACCGTTGCGTCCGATGCGAGACACGTGCACGTCAGTGTGTTAGTGATTTGAGGTGAAGAGAGCGTGACGGTCGTGTTATGTGCTTTAAGGGACGCAATGAAGTGTAAAAGGGTCCGTCTCACCTGCATGCCTACGCTGTCATAGGAGCTGAATTCTTATATACATTGTATGCGTGTGTGTGTGTGTGTGTTTGAGTGCTAGCATAACAACCCTCGGTGCACGACAGGGACTTGTGGTGTAGCGCTGTGAGCCACCTGTTCATCCGGGCAAGAGTCAGAATTTGCACAAATCTGGTGTGTGTTCGAGGAGGGGAAAAAAAAAAAGACAACCTGGGAATATTTCCGGGATCTCCTTAGAATAACCTTTTTTTTCTCTTCATCTGGCAATTTATTACCCTTAGCATAAATCCGAGGTGGCGCGTGACGATCTTGGCCGATACGTGTCTTTAGCGTATCGACTGCGCCGTATCCTCATCATGGCGGAATTTATACCTCCAATTAAAATCTCTGGATAACGCTAACGCTAACGCTAGAGCTGTTCATTGCATCTGACACGTAGTGGAGAGCGATATTAGTATCTTTGGCAGCTTTTGGAAAGGATGTGATGCTGTGTGTGTGTGTGTGTAAGGGAAGAAGAGGTAGGTGGAAATCTGTCATATGTGTAATGCTGGAGCTGGAACTGTACTCGTTGCTCAGAGCTGGCAGCGATGCCGAACAGAGGGGGAGGGAAGGAAGACTCACACACACATAGCCATACACACTGCGTGTAACACTCTCAACCCTTCCCCCAACAAGCCATGAGGAAACGTAACAAGCCAAAGCAGAAGGGAGGCACGCGGAGAGAGTGTGTGAGGGAACGGAATGGAGACGGAAGAAATCGTACAGGTCCTGTGACGAAAGATTAACACACAAACACGCACACACACACACACTAGAAATCTGAATCAGACTCTCCTGAAGGCTTCTTAGCGCCAACACTCTGTCAGTCAGTCGACTGGCTTTGGATCGACCAGCTGCTCTGACTGGATGAGACGCTGTCACTCTGCAGCGCTGACACGAACGCAAACGTGTTGGTCTTTAATATTATTTAAAATGTATTTAACTCCAGGAAGGAGTCTCCAGTACCAGCGCTCCGTGACACCCAGACGTAAAGCGTTAACGTTAAAGTGTCTGACACGTGAGGGTGAAACAGAGACGGCTGGAACAGATGAGAAGACGACCGGACTTAATCGTTAAAAGTTAACACACACAAACATTCGGTCTGCTTTTTTTTTAACTAATAAACTAAAAACTAAAAAAATCTAACTCCATAAGCTGTGGTTTGAAAAGTGAATGTTGTAAGAAAAAAAAAAAAAACAACAACATTCAAACTAACCATGTTTACTGCTACAGGAGCACAAGCCACGCCCCTGGGGGCGGGGCACACGGTATATGATATTAGAGAGCGCTTTATTAGGACTATCGTGAAGTTTTAAAATGTATAAAATGAAAATACAACGGTACCTCGGCATACGAACGCAATTATGAATTTTTTGCCTTAAGAACTGAAATTTTGCAAGTAAATTTGCCTCAGCATGCAAATCAAATGCTGGCTAAACTGCTCATCCGTCAAAGATTGTGTCAGTGGAAAGCCGAGCAAAGCGAGTTTACGTATTTTTTGCATTTCGTGTAATATTTCGTGAAGACGCAGCACCATGGGGTCCCAAGAATGTTATCGAGGACGGTAGCAAGAAGAAAAGGTGCCGAGAGGAATCATTAATTAAGCTTTAGTGAGATTAAATGTCTATTAATTTTATAGTTTACTTCATTTCCATGTGGTTTTGTTTTTATGTTTTGATTGTTTTTATATGTAAAAATATGATTACAGTGTTGGAAATTGTTAATATTAGTAATATTTTTGGTTGGCTGGAACGGATTATCTGCATTTCCATTATTTCCTGTGAGAACATAGTAATATGAACTCGCCTCTGGAATGGATTAAATTCGTATGCCGAGGTAACGCTGTATTTTTCAGCTCTGGTATTCAGGAACACTCTTGGACAAAAAGCTACTTAGATTCCAATCCATCTAAAACGCACAGAACTCAAGGATGTAAAATATCCGGCTGTGAGGGATCGCTGATTACGGCTCCAGCTGATTACGGCTCCAGCTGATTAGAACCTGAAGTCAATACTGAAGACATGAGTGGAATGATGAGGATGAGGATGAAGTGCTGAAAGGGTTTAAAACTGGATCAGCTCGATCGGACAGATCCCAGAGGATCCGTCGTATCCCAGCGCTCCCGAGCTCAAACCCTCAGTAGTTACTTTCATATACGCCACTGATTTGCAAACCACACGATGCAAATGTCGGAGAGCTCTCTCAGGGTGACGACCTAAAAGCCGTGGTCCAAAACGCTCGGGTACAAACGCCTTCACTTTCATAATATATTAACACACTGATTCATTCGTTTCTACCTTTATACAGGGCAAATCCTGAGACTATTTAAAACAGCCCCTTTCCTTCATTCCATCAATCATCCATGCGGGGCCTGGAGCCCACCCTCGGGACACAGTGTGGGGGAGGGGTACATTGTGGATGGAGTGCCAGCCCAAAACACTAAGCAGCCTACAGCACACTGCCGGACAAAACCAGGGAACCCAGAGGAAACCACACACAGACACCAGAGACGCGATCAGAACCTCCCTGGTTCAGGACAATCTGACCTTGGTGTTATGTCCCGAGCTCTCCTTCTCTTCCTCCCCTCTTTCTCTTCCCTCTCTCCCCCTTTCACCCTTTCTCTCTCTCTCTCTCTCTGTCGAGCTACACATGTCGTTC
>JAQQZT010000014.1:22159796-22173505 GCA_030068275.1 Clarias platycephalus | reverse complement strand
AATTATTCTCTAATTTATTAGGAAATGGGGTTAACACCTAATCATGCATGGAAAAAAAAAATACCGTCAAATACCGTAACACCGATATCATTTTGAAAAATACCGTGATATAAATTTTTGGTCATACCGCCCAGCTCTAACGTATACAATATAGTGCAACACATCATAACAGTAATATAGTGTACTAGAAAGTGACCCTTTGCCCTTTTGTAAACTCCCGTGGCACGGACATTGGCACCTGACGGACATTCGGGCATGTGGAGGATACTCCATCACTACGGCAACAGGACAAAACACAAAAAAATAAACTGCAAGGGAAAAACATGTCAGTGTGACCTGCTGCTACGCAAAACAATGTGCACTGTACAAACAAATCTACAACCACAAAATACCAGAGCAATCTGTTTTCTTTTTATTAGATCACCACGCCGACGGGCTTCAGCTCAGTAGCCACTAAATTACTGGTTCTTTCTTTCTTTTGAAGGAGGGACGAGACACCAGAAATGTTATACCATGGTGTTTCGAGGTGTTTGTTGAAATCTTCAATACATGATTAGATCAGATAGAGATGTTAGAAATACAGAACTGGATATACACACGGTTTGTTTAATGATATTCAACTAAAAGTAGAGAAAAAAAACCAATTCTGATTATATTCCAGGAAAATACCGCGTTGCGTCGGCATACGAGTACGATCCGCTCCGGAGGCGAGTTCTTAAAGTGAAAATTCCGTATTGTGAAACGCATTGTCCCATAGGAAATAATGTAAATGCAGATAATCCGTTCTGGACACTATTACCAATATTACCTATTTCCAACAATAAAAGAATATTTTTACATATAAGAACAATCCAAACATTTAGACATAGACATGCAAATGAAGTAAAATATGAAATAAGTCGACTTCAATCCTCACTTAACTTTAATCTATGATTCGTCTCGGCACCGGCTGCTTTAAAAGTCAAACTGAAAGCGGCTCCCTTTTCTTCTTGCTAACATCCTTGGTACCCGCGGTGCTGCGTCTTCACTAAATCTTATGTGTTAGGACTAAATTATTTCTTTAGAATTGGAACAAAATCTAAAATAAACATTGAATCTGGACGTTTATTAACCGCGACACTTACGGAAAGGCAAGACAAACGGATTCGACACCAGAGTATCGTGATAATATGGTATCGCTGGGTCCCTGCTGATTCCCGTCCCTGGTATACCAAATATAATTTGTCCGCCACTACACCAGAATGACCGACTGCTGTACGATATTTAATGAAAAACTCTAGAACGTTTTCACATGATAACGACTACTTTTTTTTGTGTTTTTGTAAGAAAATGTGTAAAAACTACAAATCTAACGAGCTGCTCCTTATTCCACTCTTTATATCACTGAGGACGATGGGAGATAAACTGAGGTTAACGGAGGGATGGGAGATAAACGGCGGGGGAGGTTCAACCTTAAACGCGGGAAACGCAAAGATGTTGCCATGACGACGTGCGATAGCTGGGGAAGAAATATGGTTCGGTGTTTGAAAGATCAAGACAATCTGGATTTGCATCAGAAAGCTGATGAAGCTCACTCTGTCTCTCTCTCACACACACACACACACACACACACACACACACACACAAACACACTACATCCTGCAACGATATGTTTTTCCTTCTTGACCACAACAAACACTGCTGCGTATAAGTATAAATAGCGCTGATCCCATATCCGACGTTTATATCCAGTTATCTCCTGTCTCACACACACACACACACACACACACACACACACACACACACACACACACACACCCCAGAAGCTTGTCCTCATGTCATTTGTATACACACCTTTTGATTTGACTTGGACGTAAAGTTGTTAAAGTAAAAAAATCGAAAGACAATTGACAATTTGGTTGACAATTTCCTAAATTACCCACAATGCCTTTTGAAGGCCCAGTGTAATAGCGTTAATTCTGCGAGTTCGACCCGGCGTTCCGGGATGAAGATGTATTTTAAATGCACGCTGCAGGTAAAAGAAGCTAACATGGCTCACGTCAAGTAGAAGGAAAGAAACCACACGATTTTGCTTATTATATTAAAGCCTGAAATTTAACTTTTCCTCCCATTTACACTGAAAAGAGACACGACGTCTGAGATGGCCGCCTCTCTGACCCCCCGCTCCCGCTCACGGGCTGCTAGTGTGGATGACAGGCTGAATAATGAGGCGATGAACAGAACAATCAGCTCGGTCCAGTTCAAAAGGAAGGAGGACGAGGAGGATGGGGGTGGGTGGGGGGGGGGGGTCCTGGGGTGGTGAATGATGGTTGCGTAATTAACAAGAGAGGGGGTGGAGGGGAAGCGTGGGAGTGTGTGTGTTGGGAACGTGTGTGTGTGTGTGTGTGATGAATCGGAAGTACGACACGCGGCCTTTCTCTCGAGTCGCACTTGAACGCGGGATGATAATGAGGTTCTGAGGACGAGGCCGCGGTCTAGTGGCTCAGACCGTCTGATGGCTGAACCGTCGCGGCTGAGAAAAAGTGGACATCGATAGGGTGTCGTGTCCGTGACTCCTTTGTTGCCATAGAAACGAGAACGTATTTCTTTTCGCTCTCCTTATTTTAAGGCGGTTGGCATCCAGTAACTCGCCAGATCTGCGTCTTGTACCGTAGCCTACGAGGGATATCCGCGGCACGATTATTGCTAAACCTGTACCGTGTTGCTGTGCTACTTTCCGAATATTCTTCATCATCTTTCGACCGATCAGAATCTGGAATCTGATGGACCTTTCGTGGAGGACAATAAAACCGCTTCAAACGTTTTAAACCGCTATGACACGTTCACCTTTACACGTTTATTCAGAGTGAACAGATGCGACACGTTTAATAAGTCGTTTCTTTAAAACTCTTGTCTTTTAAATGAAATTCTGTGACTTTGACCTCTGATCGACGTCCAGGAGAATAAAAAGGATTAAAAACGGGCGAGTACAGATATCGATTTGATTTACTGTTTAAACGTTTTTCATTTCTCGTCCTCGCTGCCATAAATAATACCAGCATCACTGAAGAGTTTAACAATGGAATATGATTAGACCATCTCTCTCTCTCTCTCTCACTTCGAGTGTATCCTCAGACGTCCACGATGACATTATTGCTACAGCGTTACTGTTCCATGGTGCAGACAGTCACACGCGCGAGAAAAGCGAGTGGCGTCTCTGCGCGGTGATTCGGCGTGGGAGGCAGCGTCTCCTCATGCACTTCATAAAAACCTGAACTAATCGAGGCAGCGGCTGCAGCCAGCGTCACTGATAATAGTAGAAGATGTAAAAATAAAGCAAAGTTCACAACGTTTCCATAGAAACAAGACATTTCAGACAAAAAAAAAAATCATCTGTGCCGAGTAAAGAGCTTCCGAGGCTGCAGGATGAGACGCGCCATCACATAGTGATAAAACTGTTCCTTTATTTGTTTACCTTTTTTTTTTTCTTTTATTGAATTTCTTTGCTTTTTTCCTTCACTAAATTCTTTATTCTTCTTTCTGTCTTTTTTCCTTCCTTCTCATTAACATTTCCTTTTATTTCTTATAAATGTATTTGTAGTTTTTTCATTCTTCACCTTTCTTTCTTACTAAAGAAAGAAAATTTGTCTTCCCCTACATTTCTTCTATTCTTTTTTATTTTAAACTTTGTCCTTTCTTATATATTTTTCTTCTCACATTTTTAGTTATTTTTCTTACATCCTTTCTTGCTTAACCTACTTCTTTTTTAATCAATTAAGATAATTTATCAAGAATACAACAATACTGATTTTACTTATACACTATAAAATTTTATTTAAATCTGTAAATTTGTAGATTTTAAAATTAAAAACATTTTCTCAGTGCAATTTTGTTCTTTTTTTCTTATTGCAAAAATATTATATCTTATCTATAATGTTTAGGTCACAGACAGTCGTTTAAGCGTGTTTCTGCATATCATACTGTGTTCATGACACATAAAATTTTTATTTTAATTAATGATGTAAAAACTAAAACTATCATATAAAAATCTGTATGAAATGTTAATCTTAAACCAGTGCTGGAGGAATAGTAACGCTACCGCTGCATCACAGAGAAGTGTGACAATTCATCATGATAATGTTTCTCTCATGGATTCCGTAATGACACCGGTTTCTGATTTTCAGAGTAAACAATGCTACATAACGTGACGCTGACTTTTTGCGCATAAATAAACCGAGATCCGTCTATATACTGTAGTCCCCTGCTACACTAATGCACTTATCCCAGAGTCAAAAGGTAGAAAGTTTTCTCAGTATTGAGAAAAGAGCCGGTCTGATTCACGTCTGAAACACCGGCCTCCCAGGAACTCCTTGTAGAAATGGCTTCAACCCTGTACAGGGCATGTGGCAATTACTTCTTTAAAACATTCGCACGGTTCAAATGTTTTCAAATGTCTCATCACCGTACTGTGCTCGAAGTCTTCAGGAAATGTCAATCGCCTTCACACACATGAAATTTCATCACAAGTCCCCGTTTGACTTGAACGCCCCTCGTAGTAATGAGGTGTATTTCGAGACGCATTTATCTGCCTCCTGAGCACTGAGACTGAATCTTGGCTCGGGTGCCGCCGGTCGACAGAAATAGACACAGGGTGTAAAATCCTGCTGATTGGTGGAGTAGCACGGCTGCAGCGCTTCCTGAGGACATCTCCCAACACGCCGTGCCCATGCTAACTGTATTTTTACGTGGCTCACGTATGTCACGGTTACCGGAAGGTGTATGTTAGGGAAAAAGAGCAGGCAGTGAAGGATCAGGAGTTGGTGTGGGAGGATAAAGTGAGTGTTTATAGAAGTGTGTTGTTATTTTGGAGAAATACAGACATGGTGTTGGATAGAGTCCCGGCGATCACGCTAGCAAAAAATGAACATCACAGTTTTCACAATTCGACTCCCCAGATGACTCCCCAAATGACTCCCCAGATGACTCCCCAAATGACTCGCCTTCCTCAGTCCTACCTGCAGTCAGGTTCCAGTTTTCTGTTTCGAACCAAATGTTTTGGCACCTTTCTAATGTTTACATGTTTAGTGTAAAGCAATCAACACACATACACCTAGTGTATAAGTATTGGCACCACGACTGCATACATTCTTAATGCATAAGTATTGGCACCTGCCTAGTCCATCCGTGGTTAGTGCATGTATACATAACCAAGTGCATAAGTATTGACACCCGAACGTGCATCCGTAGTCTATAAGTACGGTTAGATCATAAAAATTTGATGAATATATTGGCACCTGTCTAGAGACTCAGTGGTTAGTGTATATGTACAGTTCATGTATACATATCTAAATGCATAAGTGTTGGCACCTGAACGTGCATCTGTAGACTATAAGTATGGTTAGATCATAAATATTTAGTGATTAAGTATTGGCACCTGCCTAGTGCACCAATGATTAGTGCATATAACCATTTCGTGTACACATATCTGACATATAAGTATTAGCACCTGCCAAGTGCACCCTTGATTAATGCATATGTACATTTAGTGTACACACATCTAGTGCACAAGTACTGGCACCTGCCAAGTGCATCCATGGTTAGTGCATATATACATTTCATGTATACGTATCTAAATGCATAAGTGTTGACACCTGAATGTGCATCTGTCCTATAAGTACGGTTAGATACTAACCAAATAGATACCAAATATTTGGTGCATAAATATTGCCACCTGCGTAGTGCATCGATGGTTAATGCATAAATAAATTTAGTTCTTTCATATCTGGTACACAACTATTTGTACATGTATGCGTGTATAGTGTATAGTGAATATGCATATTTAGATCATACATATTTACAGTCTTGGCACAAAATCAGTGCATATGTTCAGTGTATAAGTATCTGTACGTGTGATGATAAAAACATATGGATCCGTTTGCATACAGTATGTTTAACAGATAAATGTTTAATGCATAAATATGCATGTACCTGTATGCACAGGACACATCTAGTGCCTAAGAACCGACATATGTAAAATGTGGAAGTGATTTTTGTTTAATATGTATTATGGATGTATGAGTATGTGAGTGTGTGGGATGAGCATCAAATGGCTGAAACTAGGTCACACGTTTTACCTGCTGCTGCAATTTTTCTTGCTTTTATTTTTCCTCTTGGAGCCGTCCCTGTCTTTGTGGCTGGTGAACGGTAACATTGAGGCATACCCGTGTTCTGCTTCTGCAAAAATAAACACATGGACGAATAAATAACCTAATTTTTAAAATAATAATAGTAATAATAATAATAATCAAAATATGGCCGCGCTCTAAAACATCCTGTCGTACAAAAAAATGGGAACGGTCAAATGTCTGTCTTAAAAAAAATAAAAATTAGGAAAGAAAAAAAAAAGGGTGAATGTACTGCTTTTGGGTCAATGATGTCATCTGAACTGGAGTAAACCCAAGAGCCCAAACCACAACACATCCAGGAGGAGGGAGAGGAAGGAAAGAGGGAGAAGAAAAAAAAGAGTCGGACGACAATAATGATGATGAGCTAGGAAAACCTCCATCAGGACTTAAAATATTTTAATCCCACGATTATCCCAGCAAAAAAGCATGCACATACACACACATACACACACACATATCCTAGTATGCATGAGAATGCATGCAAAGCTCAGAAAAAAAGCAGGGGGAAAACCACGTGATACTTGCAAATGAACCACAACAACAACAAAATGTACGCAAAAAAAAAAAATAATAATCTTATGCATTGCAATCTCAGATAAAAGGGTTACATTAGGAAACGAAAACGAACACGCACGCGCGCATGGACGCGCACACAGAGCGCGTGCATGCATGCAAACAAAAAAAATGCATGCAATGCATTTAAGTAATAATAAACAATATATTTTTAAGTGTATTTTCTTTACCTCTTTCTCTACGATCAAGATACTCAGCAGCTTCGATCAACATCTGCACCATCCCGATGGCGGCCATGTTCAACAATAACAGCAATATTACAAAAAAAAAAAAAAAAAGATAAGAAAAAAAATGTACTAAAATATAAAAATGAATGACGTAATTGGGAAATGTTGCTGTGGTTGTCTCGCGCGCGTCCTTGTAGATTAAAGGAGGAAAAACATATATGTATATATAAATAGATTTATTTATTAAAAAATAACTAAAAAAGAAAAAAAACAAAGCTAGCTCAGTGACAGCATTGATGGGGAAAAGTGTTTTATATATATATATATATATATATATATAAATAAATATACCAGGTGTTCCCCAGGTGATGTGTCAGTGAGCCAGCTTTCTGAGCTTGTGTTTTTATTATTATTATTATTATTAATTCCGTTTTTAAGAGACAAACTAAGAAAAGGGGGAAAACTACAACTAAAACAAGCAGCCGAAAAAAAAACGAATGCACAAAAACGGTTTAGTGCAAATGAAAAACAATTTGTTTTTGCAGTTTTTTTTTTTTAAGATAAATTTGTGTATTTTCCTTCTTCTTCTTGTAAATCCTCCAAGCTGTCAAAAACAAAAACAAGCCCTGACAGCAGCAGCTTAGCCCAGGATTGTTAATAATGTATTCAATTAGTTAAAGATGGCAAATCCTGTTAAAGATTTCCCCCTTTTACAGTCTTAAAATTTATTATTTTTTATAGATATAGATATATAAAAATAAACAATAACTGAGCTGCTAGTTGATTCGAAAAGTGAAAAATAAAAACAAACACAAAGTGCCAGACTCTGTGCACAAAAATATCCTCAAGTCGTAAACTTAAATCAACTAATAACACTAAGGTGCATTATCAATAATGATTTATTGTTATAATTATTGTTTTATTTTAAAAAGCGCAGCTAGCTGAATTCTTATCTCTCTCTTTCTCTCTCCGGCAGCTGAGAAGGCTGCGAAGCGACTGTCATATTATCCCCTCGCTCCACCACCGGCTCGGTCTCATTCACATCCTCGTTCCCTTTTCACGCGCACTACCTAGGCCCCAACGTAACGTTAACTTCTGTTCAACGAGTTCACTATTTATTATTTTGGAACGCGACCGCAAACCGCGCTGCTATTGGGTGACGCGAGTCAGGAAGCGGGTTCCCTATTGGTCAGCAGCTCCCGTCATAGAAACCAGAGCCGCACGTGACCACAAGTCCGCTTTGCTATTAATCAACGCCGCAGAATGGAGGTAGAAAATAAATGATTTTGGTAAGGTTTTAACCAGAAGTAAGGTTAAAACACGAATGGTGTAGTTATTGCTGTTTATTTTAGTCGGAAACGCTTCGTTTTGTTGTTCAATCGCTATTGGTCGCCCCGCACGAGCACGATGTCGTGTGATTGGCTGAAGAGTAGCAACACCCCCGGAAGTCAAGCGTAGCCACGCCCACTCTCCTCTGCACATGCTGTTTTGCAGAAACATGACTTCTCATGTGATGTCTATTATCTACAACTATAACATCGTGCTATACAGTTTTCAGCTCAATGCTTACATTTTAATCTATCCGTGGATGTCCTTCATATGGAATATGTATTAGCAATAAATGTAATAATTTGACCGACATTAAAAGTAGAATCCAAAAATAACTGAAATAATTCGATAAAGTGCAGTGTGTGTGTGTGTGTGTGTGTATGTAAATAAAACCTGACTCTGTGTGGATTTGTTCTACATCATATAGAAAATTACAGTATATTTAAACACCAGAATTATTTAAAGAATAAAAAAGGTGCAAACATTAATTGCCACATTTTATTCAATGTCAGGAAATCCGTACATGTATGTATACTATAGATATATAACAGTAACAATATTTACGCATGTAGTATTAACAACACAAACAAAAATTAAAATATACAAATGATGGAAAAGAAAAAGTGAAAAAATCCATCTTCCATTAAGCGATGAAGTCCAGAGGTCTGTTGAAGCCACCTTTCCTGTTCATATATTGCCTGTGAAAGAAAATATGATTACATCATTGATCTCCTCTCTGCACCAACATATTACATCATTGTCAGCCAATGAGAGCCTTTGTCTCTGAGCTTGGAAATGACTCTGGATGTGATTGGCCGGCTGGCCAGAGGAGCTGCTGCTGCTAACAGAGCGAGTAAACAACACGGCATCTCCTCAGCAGCATGCGGATGGGAAAAAAAATATAAAACTTGTGCCGACATCTCGGCACGTCATTAGAGCGTGAAAGGGGGTGAATTATAGAAATTGAGCTTTTTTTATTGCGTTGAGATTTATTTCACAGGAAAATATTAAAACATAACCTGTTCTAATTAAACCAAAGCCGACAGATGTGCATCTATTTTTCCTTTTCTACGCCAACACCTCCATTTTATTCAAACTTATATTTATACTGTATATATAATTATTACACATTTATTATACATTTATATACTGTAATTATGGTTTTCCAAATAATTGGTACAACCATTTCATCTGACATTAGTTATGTTTATTTTCTTATAAACCTTTTCTCGTACAGTTTTGAGAGAGGATTGTAGTCATGCTTTTAGACTGAACAGACTACAGTAATGTTTGTGTTATTTCTTACTATTTATAGTATTTTAAATCAATGTGTTTAAATTACAAGGGGTGTTCAAGTCAAACTGGGACTTATAATTATGTTCCTGATGAACAAAGATGAAAAAGTAAGCTTCATTTGCAGAAGACTTCAAGGCACAGCACGGTGATGACACGCTTAGCCGCAGTAAAACATTTGAACTGTGCAAACGTTTTTAAGAACGTGAATGACGTGAATGTAGCAAATCAACACTTTGTTTGCTCTTCCTTGGGGACAGGCTTTAGTATTATAGTATTATAACGAAACCACGTACCTGTACTTCCGCTTTTGAGTGACGTTGATGGCATGGGCGTTAACAGAACCGTCCACCTTCTTGCCCTGAGAAGAGAGAAAAAAAATTAATTAATGAGATCAACGCTTAATTAAATATTATATATAAGCAGGAGTTCATTCCTCAGATTAAAGGAGTCAAGAGTTAAACAATGTAATATGAAACAATCTCACACACTTGTGGTGTTTAGCACAGCCTCATGGTCGATCATAGATTTCACACACAAACACACACCACCATAGTGTGCGAGTGTGTGTGCGTATGATTAGCCAGAGCTGTGCGATACAGCGAGAAGATCAGCGTTATAATAATTAAAATACATTTTCATACATGATGTGTATTATGATATACAGCAAACTTCATACCAAAATTGAAGCTTTTAAAATACATTAAGAGGGAAAAAACCTTTGTGGATAAAAAAAAATAAACTATTTGATTTATCATTGACGAAATCATTGTTGTTTATTTTAACGCACAAAACATCTCCTGATCCTCACAGTATCTCAGTAAAGTGTAAGGTTAGACCGCACCATGACGTTTACGTTATAATTACACCCCCCCCCCCCCCAAACCCCCAGACAAACACGTATCCTCGATGTTTGCATTGACTCGGTGCAGGACAGAGGAAATGGACGAAACCACCACCAGCTGGAGATCTTGTCTAACGGCGCCATCATGTGGTCACTGTTAGCAATGTCATTTCCAGTGCCTGTCCAATGTTCAGTTCGATTTTCACATCGAATCTACGTGCACGTGGAGCTGAAAACGTCCTCGTAAAAAAAAGGTGCAAACGGACAGGAAAACTGTAAAGCAACAGCATGAGGCAATTGTACTACTAAAAAAAAATTAAAGATTTAAATGTATAAACACTACAGGAAAAGAAAAACTTGATAAATATTTTAATACTAAATTTATTGTTATACATTTTATGTTAATATTATAATAATATTATTAAAATTATATTAAAATAAAATACACCATAATACTTTTCATTTCCTGGAGTGTGTTTACATTTGTATGGCCGATTTGTCTGTCTGTTGGTTCAAAGAGGAGAGTATAAGCTCAGCTTCTGGCATATTTGTCCTCAACCATTGCGTATGTACAATAGCATGCAGCCGCGCCACAATTTAACGTAAAGTATGTCTTATTTAAAAGGAATAAAAATATAAAAATATCAAACTACTGGGTCGGTCACATTTCTAAATAAATGCATAAAACCTCTAACAATCAAATAAATTGAGGTTTATCGACACCAGCAAGTGATGATCAATGACTCTCTGATCTTGTGATGAACATATTTATGTTGTTTCTTATTCAACGCACATAATATACACCAAGTTCAAACAGATACACGTGTGCATCACTGTGACGCCTCGCTCTCACCTTTGAAGAGTCGAAGGAATCGAATCCCATCATCTTCATCATCTCGATCTCCTCTTCTGTTTTACCCTGCATGTCCTCCGCTGCAACACACACAGACACAATATATATCATCATCCTGTTTATCTCCTGTTGTCTGTTAAAGACGCACCCCCACACAGACCCACCTGATATCTGATGGACCTTCACAGGCTTCTCCTTTGAATCTTTGCGGTCGTCATCTCGCCTGTCCTTCTGCCTGAGCGGCGACAGCGAGGATGAACGGTGTCGCCTCGGAGACCTGTGTTTAAACACACACAGATGCGGCTGGATTAGCGAAGAAATAAGCGTAATAAAGTGTATGTTTCCTACGGTGAAATACTCCTCAACAAAGTGAAATCAATCCGGGCCAGAGATTAAAGCTAAACGTAATAGTTTCCCTGTCTGACATTGGCATCATTTTACCCAGATGAGGATGGCTTCCCTGTTGAGTCCGGTTCCTCTCAAGGTTTCTTCCCATTGCCATCTCAGGGAGTTTTTCCTTGGCACTGTCGTCCTCGACTTGCTCATCAGAGACTATCTGACCGTTTTGATTCATACACATTCCATACAAACTTAAATAATTGTTTTGATTGTGTAAAGCTGCTTTGCGACAATGACAATTGTTAAACGCGCTGTACAAATATAATTGAATTGAATCATGGCAATGTTAATGGAAAAGCAAGACTCGTGTCTTTTGCCATTGTCTTCATCCACCACCACACTTTTGCGCACCCACGTCATAAGTCGATGAAGATTTTTTTTTTTGAGGACATGTGCACTACACTATACCTTTTCCCTCTGACATTTATCATTTATTTGTGGGGTTTTTTTTTTGACAGCTTGTCTGCTCTCTATTGTTTCCCCAGACACCGGAGTAGACCGGGACCATAAAGAGAAAGAATTTTTTTTTTCTCCTTGTCAAACTATTCTCTTGTTAGCTAATATCCGATATGAGTCATATCTAACAGTGGCGTCTAGACCTAGAGATGGGGGGGGGGGGTATTAATCAATTCAGCTATGAATCACGATTACTTTGTGTGGCGATTCATGCATCTCCACACTGACTCCAAAATCAATCAAAAAAACAATTCTACATTTATAATAGAGATGAACCGGTCGATCAACCAGTGAGCAGAATTGTCTGGTTTTCAATTTGATCGGCCGATCAGCTTCAGATACAAATGATTCTGTACCGAGTGCAGAAACTTGAGTGGCGCAACAGATTTATTAAAAATCGTATGTGTTAAAACCCTCTGATTAGCCCTTTTTCTCCAAATACCCACCCAGTACACACAGGTACACCAAACACAAAACACTGGGGGTTACTGGCAAGTTATGTTTCGAGACTTTGCAGTTTCTTACGATTTCTTTATAATCCTACAGGTGGCGCACATTTGTACAAATGAATTTACACATTTTTATAGTGAGTGGTAGGACTCAATAATAAAGCAGAAATGTCCCTCTGTTGTGACTGACGCTGTGTGTCAAGTTTATTTAAAACCTAGAATTTGGTGACGTCGCGCATCGTGTCACGTGACCATGGTCTCTCACCTGGATCGCCGCCTGTGCGGTGAGCGCGAGCGGCTCCTACGTCGGTCGCGGTCACGAGACCGTGAGCGCGAGCGTTCTCGCTCACGTTCCCTCTCTCTGCGCCTGCGCTCTCGGTCCCGGGAAGACGAGCGCGAGCGGCGTCTCTCTGTGAAAACAACAACAATGTTAAATGTTAAAAACTCAAAACCATTAAGTGCATAAACATTAGGTTAACTAATGGTAAAATAATGTAACTCAAACGCATTAAATAAATATTACATTACATTAGCACAAACGATCTACTTATCTAAGTGTGCGCGAGTCTTGTTGCTAATCCTGATAGCAACCTCAGAATAATTAAAACAAAATAAACAATCATAAATATAAAAAGCAAGCCCGACCTCGTCGTGGAGGCGACCTGCTCCTGCTTCTCCCCATCGTTTTCAATTACAGATTTTAATCCGTTTATTTCAGCCCGCAGTGAAAAGAAGCTTGTAGAAATTTCTCGAATTAAACGTTCATCCTACGCCATTTTCCACTTGAGCGCGCGACAACGAACATCCTCCGAAGGGGAACAGCAAACCGCGGCGTCTTAGTTCCGGGATAACAGTTCCAACCTGAACGTGTTCCATCACATTAAATCGAGAAAAAGAACAACAACAAAAGCAAATTACTTCATATAAACATTTACATACTTATGATAAGTGGAAAAAACCTCACATCTCTCTCTCTCTCTCTATGTATACAAACCGGATTCCAAAAAAGTTGGGACACTAAACAAATTGTGAATAAAAACTGAATGCCATGATGTGGAGATGGCAAATGTCGATATTATTCAGAATAGAACATAGATGACAGATAAAAAGTTTAATCCGAGAAAATGTATAATTTTAAAGGAAAAATATGTTGATTCCAAATTTCACGGTGTCAACAAATCC
>JAQQZT010000014.1:22124789-22136519 GCA_030068275.1 Clarias platycephalus | reverse complement strand
CGGAGTACCCGGAGGAAACCCACCAAACACGGGGAGAACATGCAAACTCCATGCACACAGAGACGGGAATTGAGCCTGGCCGGGAATCGAACCCGGACCCCTGGAGGTGCAAGGCGACAGTGCTAACCACTACACCACCGTGCCAAGCAAATTCAGTTCCTGTTGTAATGTCTAGCATCAGATCTTCTCGTCATTCTTATCTCAAAGATTTTTCTCACAGCATCTATTTCCAGACCAAAACCACTTAAACACACAACATACCATGAACCCCATCAACTGGGTTACATGCACTTACTGTAAGGAATCTAATAAAGACGAATCTCTCTGCATGAGTCAGGTTTCTATAACACTTTTACTCTGTACACTTCCCAGGAGCGAAACCGAGGCCCGCCATTTTAAACACAAGTAACTAAGACTTAGCGTTTCAGCTCATGCACATGAACAATTTTAGGTTTAAGATTAAGTTTAGCTGTTAAGCAATTAAACTTATTTAATTAAAATTATTTAGTTTCGACTTTTATAGTTTTGTAGATGTGACCTTCTCACAACCGTGCTCTTCTGCAACATTTTTTCCTCGTCTTTTTGAATGTTTTTGATTTAGAATGACACTGACTGGTTATGGCAGCATGTCAATCAATCAATAGGCCACACCCCTAGTTCATTGTAGAATGCAAAGGGGGATATTGCTAATAAATTGTGAGTTTACTATATCATTAATCAAAATATCATTGACCATCATTGCCCGTGACTGTTCCCAGCAACTAATCACTGATCACCAGCAATCAATTACTGATAACCAATGACCAATCAATAATAACCACTGTTCCCAAGAATCATTAAACATCTTTGTTCCTAATGACCAATCCTGATCATGTTCCCCAAAGTCCAATCAATGATCATTACTGTTCCAGAGAACTAATCACTCAACACCATGGGAACCTCCGTTCCACTAATGCACCTCTTTCCTCTTCACAGGTAATAAACAAGCATAAAAATGCCTTTATTTCCTAATGCACTGGTTTATTTTGTTTATTTATAAGTTTTAATAGAATTTGTACATTATAAGCTGGTAGTTTGTGCTACTTTGCGTCCTCCTTCTCCATGCAACACGTTTTAATACACAAAAGATTGATTTACCACAGACCCAATGAATTCATTCCCACAGTTTGTCTGTAACACTAACTCTAAAGGTGGGTTAGTCTGTGTTTCAGAGTGCTCTACTGTAAGTATACACCCCCCCCCCCTCCCACCCCCTTACTGAAGCACAGTGTGAAATTTGATATGAAACACAAATAAAATAAAAGCTAAGACATCTAATAAATCTAATTAGGCCTCATTCGGTTAGCATGAGGCTAATCGAGGGTGATTTCGTGGCCCACGCGCGGCTGCCTAGCAACTGTCAGTGCGCGTGCTGATGCCAGCATCAGCACCAGCAAAACGCGCGCGCAACATATATTTTAAAATATTTAAATAAAATACACGTTTAACGGTTAACTCGCTGAAACGGATTTTTTTTCTTTTTAGTTTAAATGAAATATATCGTTGTGGTAACGGGTTTTTATTCAGCATTATAACGGCGATGTACAGTATGGGCTCGTCCCAAACCACAGGGAAAGTCACGTCCCAATCCGCGCAATACCATGACTTATCAGAAAGACTATTTGTTAAGCACCTTTTTGTTGTTCCTTTTCTATGTGTTACTCGTTTATCAAAACATTACGTCATCAGTGGTCTCTTGGGTCACCATGGTTACGATCTGAAGTCGCACACTAGAGCTATTTAAGGGGGCTAGGGGAGGATAGTATTCGGTTTGGGACGAGGCCCATTATGGATTTTCATAAAGCAATACCAAGTACTAAGGGCTGTGCTTAAAATTAAATGCCCCCGCAGTGCCCTTAATGCCAGCTATATGGTTAGAATGACTGAATATACCAAAATCTAAGTATGTATGACGAATAAAATAATATAAAACATGTGTATAAATATAAATATAAATAATAATAATAATAATAATATAGATTAATATTATAATATTTGATTGTTTAGTTTATATTCACAGGACAGACAGACAGAAAAACAAGGCCGTGCCCAAACCTACACACTCACGATTAAACATCATAATAATCACCATTACAAATAAAAATAATCATAATAATAACCATCATCTTTAATAAGCACCAGGGATTCATTTTATTTCTGTTAGAGAATGAAAAGCAGAGAAGTAAAGGCGGATCTTACCTTACAGCATCCTCTCTCCGGCCTTTGTGTGTGTGTGTGTGTGTGTAATCCGGTCTCACCTGCAGAGCGCCGAACACACCAAACACAACACAAACCCAACCCAAGCCAGGAAGCGAACCCTAGTCCCTGTTCTTCCCCTGTCTGGTGGGACTCGAGCTTCTTCCCGTTAATGCTTTAGAGAGCGAGCGAGCGAGCGCGCGCGCATCCCTCTGTGGACCGGTTCACTGCCGCGCCTCAGCTTCAGCCTCACATCACTCAACATCCTCTACGAGTCACTTCACCGAGTCGACTCCTCTTAATCGATTCTGATTCACCCCAACTGATTGATTCACTGGGGAAAATCTGAATCACAATGCACCAATTTTTTCTTACATGCTACGTTTAAACAATCTACAGTACAAAATCTAAATAAACTCCTACATGAAGTAAATATTTCTAATGTTAATTCTGCATAAATGCAAGGCCTCAAATATGTGGCAGTTTTGACCAAATTTCTATGTGTTATTGGTTATTATGGGGGCGGGGCTAGCTCAGTGGTTAAAGTGTTGGACTGCTAATAAGGAGGTCCCTGGTTCGAGCCCCTTGAGCAAGATCCTTCACCCCCTCACTGCTTAGGTACAATTGGGCCTCGAGTTGGTACTAGCGTATGTACTTTGCAGCTCGAGTGGAACTGCAAACTGGACTTCTTATGGCTTTCTCTTTGCCACTCTTCCATAAAGACCAGAATTGTGGCGTGCGCGACTAATAATAGATGTCCTGTGGACAGGTTCTCCCACCTGAACTGCTGATCTTTGCAGCTCCTAGAGTTAGCTTGGGCTGTCATCTCAGGGAGTTTTTCCTTGCCACTGTCGCAGTCACCCTTGGCTTGCTCATCAGAGACATTTCATTCATCATTCATCTCATTATTATCTAGACACATTTTTCTCACACATACACATTTCCATAAATTTTCTTTTTTTTTTAATTTTCTTTTCATTTTTGTGAAGCTGCTTTGGGACAATGACCATTTTTAAAAGCGCTATATAAATAAAATTAAAATGAATTGCCCGTCCTGTCAGTTTAGGTGGACGTCCACGTCTTGGTAGGTTTGCAGTTGTGCCGTACTCTTTCCATCTTTGGGTGATGGATTGAACAGCGCACCATGAGATGTTCATAGCTTGGGATATTTTTTTATAACCTAACCCAGCTTTAAACTTCTCCACAACTTTATCTCTGACCTGTCTGGTGTATTCCTTGGGCTTCGTGCGGCTATTTGTTCACTAATGTTCTCTAACAAACCTCTGAGGGCTTTACAGAACAGCTGTATTTATACTGAGATTAAATGACACTCAGGTGGACTCTATTTACTATTTAAGTGACTTCTGTAGGCAATTAGTTCCTCTAGATTTTAGTTAGGAGTATCATAGTAAAGGCGGCGGAATACAAATGCTCGCCACATGCAGATTTTCCTTCCACTTCACAACGATGTACCACTGTGTTGGTCCGTCAAATAAAATGGTTGTTATAATGTGACGAAATGTGGAAAGGTTCAAGAGATATGAATACTTTTGCAAAGTACTGTATGAACCTCCTGAGTGACATGAAAAGGTAGTTTAGTGCTATAAGTGCTTATAATGCTTTAAGTGCATTCAAGAGCATCTAAGCTTCTTGAGGGATAAACACTTTATGAAATGTCCGATTCAACTAAATGACATATACACATTGTTCTTTTAAAATAGACAATTATGAAAAACAGATAAAATAAATTAATTAAATCAGGATTATGGTCAGAAATATTGCCTCCATTAAAAAAACTGCAATAAAATAAAAACATAATGGATTTGCCTTTTAAATTATACAGTAATATAAAGTTTTTTCTTATAAAATCAAAATGTCATTTTGATCAGAGTCTTTTATTAGTTTAGCAGCTGTCATGGAAAAAGGATGTGCTTTTCAGAAGGAAGGAAAAAAGGAAAGGAAAAAAAAACAACCTTAAAATGCATGTTGGAAAAATACTTAAATGTAACTAGTCTGACCTTTATATACATTACTCATTCAATGTACATCATACAGTTTAACATTAGGGGTTAATTTACAGATTTTTTATTTTATTTTAGTATTGTATACAACACCATGGTATATACTGTACACACACACTTTTCCCATCCATACTGTTTATTTTGTTTTCACATTTCACACACCTCCTTCTGGTGAGTTAGAAGTATTACAGTTTGTCTTTCGTCTCACTTCATTTATTAGAAATAAATTAGTCTGAGTGCTGACAGGTATTTTATTAGAAAGTGCTCAATTAAAAATAAACAAACAAACAAAAACAAAAAGTGCACACACCGCTTCACAACTCACTTACACCTAAAGAAATTATACAACAAACAGAACATATTTCAGCAACTGTTCACATTTTAAATTAAATTATCAATCTTTAAATGAACAGAAGCTGTTTACACAATCCTTCTTCATTCAAGGTCAAATTCATGCTGCGTGTTGCGCGGGAAAAGAAACAGCAGACTGGTCCTCATCTCGTCTCATAGACCTGCAGTGCAGAGATTCAGTTATTCCTCATCAAATGCTGACGTGTGTAATATTTCAAACAAACAGATTGTAACTTTAGAGCTTTATGCTGCTGCTTGCAAGACGTATACAACAGCAATCCAACACACTTGCATTCGTTCACTTACATTAGAGCAGCTATAAACCACTGATCCCTCACCAGCCTCTCAACATGGGCTTTATGCCCCCCTCATATCGGAATTATAATTTTATATTTAAAAAAATAATCTGTAATAAGTAGTTTTTAGGGAAACTTTTACAAGTCTTTAATATGCCTTCTATGAGGGGCGTTCAAGTCAAACCGGGACTGGTTATGACGCAGAAGCAGCACAGTGATGAGAATTACAGGAACTCGGCTGGGAGTTTTTGCCACGTCTCCTGTACAGTCCGGACCCCACTCCAAGCCTTTTCCACGTGTTTGGGCCGTTAAAGAAGTTCTTGGGAGGCCAGCGTTTCCAAACACAGCTCCGGCGTATTGAGAAAACTTTCTATTCAAGCACTAGTGAAACACTGGGATAAGTGCATTAGGGGATTATATAGAGAAATAAAGGGAGTTTTTACTCTCAGAAACAGGTTCCGTTATTCTCCACAATCCAATGTCCCGCTTTGACTCGAACATCCCTCATAGGAGGTGTATTTACGGTTTTAATTTTACTGCTATGATTGTGAAGAAAGTTTCCTGCAGTCCACCAGGCAGGCACGTGTTCACGTGTATACATCACTGTACGTCCTTACCAGGGTGTGGTCAGAGCCAACCTGGATGATGTAGATGGGGACGGCACACTGAACGCTCATGTTGCTCAGCTCGATATCGTCTGCTTCTGCGTCGACAGATGGGGACGTGACTGACGGAGACGGATTGGACAGAGAGTCAAGCATCTGAGAGACGAAGTGGGAGAGAAAGACATTCAATCTGTTAGTGTCATTAGAATGTAAATAAATATGACCACGTGACAATCGGCCAAAACATGGTGTTGGTGCT
Source organism: Clarias platycephalus (assembly GCA_030068275.1). Classification (NCBI taxonomy): domain Eukaryota; kingdom Metazoa; phylum Chordata; class Actinopteri; order Siluriformes; family Clariidae; genus Clarias; species Clarias platycephalus. The sequence continues at coordinate 22,130,752 of JAQQZT010000014.1, read as the reverse complement.
AAAAAGTGTCTTTTCATATAAACACTATTTCTCATCATACTTAAAAGCTTCTTATCTGATCCATGTCTCTAATTATTGGGCAGATAATTTTTTTTTTTAAATGAATAAACAATAGTTTTCATAACATAAGAGGTGTGTCTAATTTGGAGTAGGCCTATTTAACAAAAAAACACCATGGTTAGTAATCTTGGGGGGAAAAATCTTAATGTTGCACGGAATGCTTTAATTTTAGCAACAATTTTTACAGGTCATGTACTTCTAGAAGCTTTATGATAAAATCATGAGAATTTTAGTATCTATACTCGAAGAAATATGAATAATTCGCATTTTAAATAGTTTGAAGCGAGACAGTACAATGCTGAAAAATTGCCATTTTTGGGGCACATATAAAATCATCTCTCCAAAACAGCTGAAGTTGGCAACTTAAGTTTTTTAAGCAAGCAAGATCGGTCACTTCCATGTTGGATGAACTTCAGGAGTAGCTTCTTTTGCCACACACATTTTCTGTATTATATGAATAACATGGAGGACAAAAAGAAAGAAAAAAAAAATAGCAGCACCAATACTGTGCTGAAAACATTTCATGAACTATTATCACAAATGAAAAATTTATCTAAAGTCTAATTTAACAACAGCAAAAGTGTTTTTTTTTAAGGGGTTTCCAGGTTTAGTTTTTTTTTTTTTTTTTTTTTTAAGTAAATGAGTACTTCCTTTTCAACTAACACACACACGAGACTCACGTCGTCCACGCTCCACAGGTCAGCACACCTGTCGTCCGAGTGGGAACAGCTGCTCATGTTCTCCAGAAGCTCACTGGAAGCCGTGTTGCTCTGAAGAGAACGTTTCATCATCATCATCATACTGCAATCTGAACCTGTGTGTGACTGTTCTGATGATAAACCGTGTGATGTGTGCTCACGTGTTCTGAGGTGTCGCTGAGGACGGAGGACAGCAGGCGGATGTACTCGGTCGCCGCCTTCAGCATGTCCACTTTACTGGGCTTGCGGTCTCGGGGCATCACTGGGACGATCCTCCTCAGGTAGGAGAACATGCTGTTCAGGCTCCGCACCTGGAGAGGGCGCCACAGGACAGGACATCACACCGAGGGCCAAACATTTCTCTGTCCCTCATTCTCACACACAAATCCAACAGGTTCCATCATCATACAGTACAAACTCTCTCACAGCTAAAATATAAACTTAAATCCGAAGGACGGCAAACTTTCCTGCAGAAAGAAACTCATCACACGACTAGTCTCATGAAACATCACCTTAGACATTTTAATTACATTTTATTCTACACAATAAACCTGAGCACCGAATAAAACGAGTTACACCTCAAAGCGACCTTCGACTTGACAATTACATGGATATTCTTTAGAAAAACATGAAACTTTCTTAAATATGCTCAGTTGAAGGTCATTTTGAAGATGTTTTCAGCTTTTATTTTTTATACTTTAAGAACCAGAAAAAAATTTAGAATCTTTAACATCTGCATATTTAAATAATAATATATAGCCTATATATATATATTTTTTGTTTGTTTTTTAAGAACACTCAAAACAAATGCTTATTTATAGCTTATAACTACCCATGCACCCCCTCACTCCAGAAAACAAACAAAACTGCAATTTACTCCAATTATTAACTTCTGGAATGGTGTCAAGAGGAAGACTGAGTGTCACAAACCAGTAAAGCTGAGCGGTTTGCTTTTTTGCAGAGAGTGGTATAAAGATACCAACAGCAATGTAAAAAACAGCTGGAGAGCCAAAACACATGAAAGCTGTAACTGCAAATCAGGATTATTCCACTAAAACTGTATTGATTGCATATTGATAAATGATTTCTTAATGCTGTTTAGTCAAAGCATTAACAATTTGTTTACAAATTATTTGCATTTTGTTTTATGTGACTTATTAAAATACCACATGATCTTGGGTTATTTTGATGTGTTGTGATGATGTCATTTCCTGTAAATATACACTCTGAATAACAATAGTTATATATTTTTCAATTTAGGAGAAAGTCAGCATTTCACAAAAAAATTTGACAAAACTGTTCATCTCACCAATACATGTAGCTGTTAAAATAAATAAATAAATAAATTAATTAATTGATTAATTAAACATAAGGAACTGATTATTTTGAGCTGATTACATACACATTTTTGGAAAATGCAAATTTGTCATGAGTATATCAGGGACAAAGAAAAAAAAAAAAAAAAAAAAAAGCATATTTAGTTATTGTGACCAGAGCTTATCATAATCAGAGTCAGAAACATGTCTGATGCAAACAAACAGTTTCTTTACATGGGATAGATTGCCTGTGCAAAAAAAAAAAAAAAAAAAAAGTGCAAAATAGTTCAGAGTGCGCCACCTGTAGGATTAAAGAAATTATGACATTTTACCGTAAGCGCGTGGGTCGATTGGCCAAGAGCATGTGATTTTTGACGTATTAGCTTGCAGTGTTGAATGTGTAAAGAGTGGGTTTGAGATGAATTCTCTCTCAGAGTTTGGAGACAAAGGGAGATCGGAGGCCTTTAACATGCATCTCTACTACACTATTTGTTACAGCCCACGAAAACAACCATAAGTGAATACATCTTCCAGGTCTAACATGTTTAAATCAACATTGTTTGAGTACCAAAGCTTGAGCCGTCCTCGGGGTCTCTTTATCCTTGTGTCCCTTTCTCTGTGAAACACACATTACATAATTGGCCTACTCATTACATCAGCATGAGCAAGACGTTTAGTTATGTGGGCGGGGCTTCCATCTGTCAGGGGTTTGAGATCAAAATGTTTCTTCAATAACTCAAGAAACCTAAACAATTAAAAACCTAAACACCAGTCAATATATACCAATGTCACTGTTGTAGTCATGGCAACCAGTATATTGTAATATAAAGTTTGTGGAGTTATTAACGTTATTGAAAATATCCATTTAATTTGCATTTGCAAAGACTACTGGCAATACTGAGATCATAAAAGTGCAGTGTTAACTAATCTTTCCTGGTTAAATAATTTAGGTTTCCAATTAATTTTAAATCATAAAGCCATTTCTTTGATTTTTTTTTCAGAGCTAAAACATTCCGCAAGGATTACAGGAAGAAAAAAAAAAAAAAAAACAGAAAATTAAATCAGTTATCAAGAAATGAATTAGTCTGCGCAGACCGGTCAAAAAAAAAAAAAAAAAAAAACCTGAAAAGTCTATTTTTTAATCTGTTCCGAAGTGTGAAATACGCAGTGCAGTTTAATGAGATTAAAAGATCACCTCTTTATTGCCTGTCCATTTATCCTTCGGGAAAACCTTGAGAAAACTTTTCAACTTTAATTTCTGAGGCATTCATGCATTAGTGAATCAGCGTCGTTCATTATTAAACCGACAGCCGAAGCATCAATAATTCATTTTTCTACGTTTGTTCTAACTCCATTTCATACACCAAGGAGCAAGAGCTTCTGTACTTTGATATTTTTAAGTGTTCTGTAGTCCACGAAAACATTAAGATGATGGAAAATAATGGATAAAAAACGATTTAAAATGACCACAAATTTATTTTCAGTAATATTCTGAGACGTGTAGGCTTTAGATCATGTCCTCTTATAAGGGGCTTTCAAATCAAACCGGGACTTGTGATGACATTTCTGGTGAATAAAAGCGATTGACATTTACAGAAGACTTCAAGCACAGTACGGTGATGAGTCTCTTCGCCGCAGTACAAAACCTCAAGGATTGAACGGTGTGAATGTTTAAAGAAAGCCGTAGGTCCGTGTATGACGATCCCGACCGAGGTGGCTGTGAACATACAGCCATTGGAATGCCGGATCCTTGGAACTTGATGGGTAATGTGTCACGCACTTCCAAGGGAGACGCATCTATGTGTGAACTGTACACACCAGCACCACCTGCACGGTATAGTTATTGCCCCATAACCATTAAAGGAGTTACTGGGATGCCGGCGTTTTAGACGTGAAGCTGACAGTCCGATCATGGCCACGGCGTACTGAGAAAACCTTCTACCTTCATGGTGTCCAAGCACTAGTGAAACACTGGGAGAAGTTTTTACTCCCTAGAGTTTATATATCATCTAAAAGGGCCGACTCACAGTGTCTGGTTCAAAGAGTCGACTCGTTCTCTAATGATATATACACTATTATTTGCAGTCCCCCATACACACACACAAAAATAATGCCATTCGAGGAGTTAGTGTATGTATATTTTCAGTACACACACTACTATGTGCAACCCCCCATAAACATACAAATATATATAAACTTATACAAACATATCTATCTATCTATCTATCTATCCACTACTATTTGCAGTACAGTTGTTACTAAAAGATCTGAAAGAGCCGACTCAGTGTTCGGTTCAAAGAGTCGACTCCTTCTCGAATGTTATACTCCTTTTCTAATGATATATACATTCCTATTTGCACCCCCTCATATGCGAATGTATACTACTACTTGCATTATAGCCGCCCCCGCCCCCCGCCAATTCGAAAATATCCGAAAGTCGAAAATCCCTGTATTCGGTTCAAAGAGTCGACTCTCGGTGTTCGGTTCAAAGAGTCGACTCTTTCTCTAATGACCGATGCACTAACCCGGAGCCGCTCTTTGGCGTTGGCTATCTGTCTCCTCTTGGCGGCGTCCTCTCCGTCCTCCATGTCCACGTACTGTCCATCCTCGGTCCTCAGCAGCCTGCCGATGTTCACGTGCACCGGAAGTGCGTGTTCGGTGCTCTCGCGCAGCAGAATGTCGCTCATTAACTCTTTGTCGGGGACCTTCATCATCATCATCATCCCCCCCACCAGCTTCACCCCCCTGCCGCTCATCCTCCAGCACACACTCCGATTAACGCTCCAAGTAACGGAGTTATAAGGGTTTTTTATGTTCTAAAAGTTTAGCTGAAGTTTTAACGCACTGAAGAAGATTCCAGAGAGTCTCAACTACAATCAAAACTCGCGCTCACCTGTGTTAAGCCCCGCCCCTTAATCAGCCTCCACCTGACGATGCTTATTTTTACTTATTGTAATGAAATTGTATGATATTTTGCATATACAAGAAATTATTATTATTATTATGTTTGCTTTAGTGTTTTAGAGATTGTGAAAGCATTCTTTTAATAGATAAATACTATACTAATCATACTGTAGTTTAAACATTCGGCCAATAAAATGTATTATTTAAATATTTTAAAAAATTTATTGAAGCTGCAAAATTATGATTAGTCTTGCCACGAGAGGCAGATTTTTTAAATCACGGATAATTGTGATAAAGGCATACAAAGTAAAGTTTACCCAGAATAAAAAAATGATTATGATTATTTTTATTATTAGCTATGCAGGGTGATAACAGTCAGATGTGGTTGCTAACTAACATGGTGGCGTAGTGGTTAGCACTGTGGCCTTACACCTGAAAAGACTAGGTTCGATTCCTATCTTCAGTCTGGATTTTGCATATCCTCCCCGTACTTGGTGGGTTTCCTCCGGGTACTCTGGTTTCCTCCCACAGACATGCATGTTAGGCTAATTGGCGTTACCAAATTGCCCATGTGTGAAAGGAGGAAGGTGTAGCTCAGTAGTTATTAAGACATTGGAATCCTGATCAGAAGGTCTGAGGTTCAAACCCCACCAAGATGCCACTGTTGGGCCCTTGTGCAAGGTCCTTCAACTGCTCAGACGAATAATGAGATGAAAATGAAAGTTGCTCTGGATAAGGGCGTTCTTCCCCGGTTGTGAAAAGGGGAATAAATACAGTGGTCACCATTGGCCTCCACGGTCCCTAGTTGGACTACAGAGGTTCCTAAATGGATGGATATCATGTTTAATATAACGGTTTTAATAATTAAAATCCTTTTGTGTGTGCAGGGAGCGAGAGGGATAAATTAGAATTTCAATTCAATTCAATTTTATTTGTATAGCGCTTTTAGCAATTGTCATTGCCTCAAAGCAGCTTCACACAATCA
>JAQQZT010000014.1:22102775-22114707 GCA_030068275.1 Clarias platycephalus | reverse complement strand
TGTGTGTGTGTGTGTGTGTGTGTGTGTGTGTGTGTGTGTGTGTGTGTGTGTGTGTGTGTGTGTGTGTGTGTGCCAGCACTAATGGGATTGACCAATGGGAAAGTCCAAGGAGCTCAGTATAGATCTGAGAAAGGTAGTTTTACACAAGCCAGGAACATTCCTCAGAGCCATTTCTAAACAGTTGCTCAGTTAAAGATCAGGTCAAACTATTATAGTTAAGAACAAGTTCCTGTTAGGTGGAGCCACTTTGCCAACGCCTGCCCCGTCAACTGAGAGGAAACGGCCTTGGTTGGTCAGGAACATCTCAGGAACCACCAAGGCACAGGCCTGCTATGAACTTGAACACTGGAACACCAGTGTCACTGTCTGCAGTCAAGCCAAGATAATTTTACATAACCAGGAACTTAAAGGCGGCCATCCAAGAAAGAAGCTCCTGCTTCATAATGGTGCTCGTGGTGGCTCAGTCGGTTAAGGCTGTGGGTTGGACTGATCGGAAAGTTGAGGGTTCAAGTTCCAGCACTGCCAGGCTTCCACTGCTGAGCCCTTGAGTGAGGTCTTTAGCCCAACCTGCTCCAGGGGCACTGTATCATTTCACTGAGCTGTGAGCTACATTTGAAACATAACTGAATTATATACAATATATATATTTATAACTGTAGATTTGTGTATATATATCCCTAGACTCTCTTAATACATATATAAACTTTATCTGACACTGTTCTTTTTGTATATTCAATGTATTGTATTAGCTATTCTGCAGTTACTACACATATTCATGTTATATTATATTGGCTAGTCGAGTCTGGTTCCTCTCAAGGTTTCTTCCTATTGCCATATCAGGGAGTTTAAAATTTTAACTGTGCTCGACTAAAGTTCGACCACATGGATTTGTTTGGAGGAGTAAAGTTGCTCTTCAATCCCAAGAACACTGTAGCAGCTGTTAAGCATGGTGGTGGTAGCATTTCAGAGGAACTGGGGGACGGAATCAGGAACAAGGAGGAGAATTCTTCAACATAGCCTTAAATCATTGAATAAACTTTGAGAAAAGTGAATGTTCAAACAGGACAGTCATCTTAAACACACATCAGAGCTGGCTGTGGAATGGATAAAGCAGGCTAACGTTAACCTTTATTAGCTTCAACCCTGTTGAAATGTGGTGGACCATGCTTAGAAGTCGAGTCTCTGTCAGAAAACCAACACTTCGGTCAAATATCTAGGAAGCTTGTGGATGGTGACCAAATATTAAGGGGCTTTGTGGCTGTGACTGTCAGGTTGATGATTCCGCATGCTCAGATGTGACTAAATAAGCCGAGGCCCCTGATTTCTAAGGATTGAGAGAAACACCATCGCGGCTGCTCGAAGCACCACAGAGTTGAGGAATCACGTCACACCTCAGTATAAATCGGAATCACATCCGAATAGGGCTTCATTTCGTTTCCACCCTCACCCGTACACCCGGTCAGGCTGACATTAGGCACTGTTTGTTCAGGCCCATGTGACGTGTCGTGAAATGCGACCCGTCAGGTTCTTCCAGCTTTTGTACAGAATGCCACTTTGCTGATTAGACACTATCCGTGATCCTTGAACACACCCTCATGAAATGTTCACAACCCCTGGATGATCACGATCACTCCCTTAAATAACTCCCACATCCACAGACTCTTTACATACCGTACCCGGCGTCTCGTTCCTGCATTATAACCGTGAACAGTTCGTTATGTGGCGATTTACTGAAAGATAACATTTAGTAAATGAGAAACTGAATGCTAGCTTAAAGTGCTATCATAAATATCAGCCAGTGTTTTCTTTTGTAAAATAAAGTAAAGCACATTTTGCTGCAGAGTTAATATGGTATGGTATGGTATGACAAGGTATGTCTGGTTATTTTTTTATTTGAATTTATTTACTATTGATTTCTGCTCAAGACATTAAACTTAACAACTTTGTTCAGAATGTCATGTTATCCAAACACACAATTTGTAAAAAAAAATTAAAGTACAAAAGTCTTGACCCCCCTTATTTTTTCATCGTACTGTAAATTAAACATATGTTTTGGATAAAGTATGTTTTTATTTCATTACACGTGTGTGGGATCAACTGGAAACGTGCTATTTCTTATCTATGTGCTAAGACGCACATAGATTGATGGTGGGAGACAATACTGTAACTGCGGAAAATGTCAAGAAGAAAAGAGAAGCATCAGAACATTACACACAGCACTGTGTGTTCTGACTGTATACACCCATACACTAAGGCTATAATTTATCCTGCATTATATTAAAAGGAACCCTGATATGCCATGCTTACAGCTCATGCTATATTCATTTATCTCAGAATGTTGCACACAATATGGAGCAACACAGCCTTGAATATCATTTGTACCACTTTATACTGTGTGTGTACAAACGTATCCTCAAACACTGGTATTTCTGTAAATAGGGATTTCTTTAACAGTGTGTTTACTGCCAGTTCCAGAATTATTGGCACCCGTCATGAAAAGAAACACTTCTATGATAATTGTATGAATCCTGTAATTGTCAGAGAAAATTATTACCTATTCTCTATCAAAAATAATTTTAAACAGAAAAAATACAATAGCTAAATAATTTTCTCCTTTATTATTTTTTAAATATATAATTTTCTATAATAATATAACATTATACAATATTAGATTATAAGAAGGCTTAAATTAAATGCTTAATAAAAACATTAATAGAGTAACATATAACATTTGCACCAGAACCAGCTGTTTTTTTCCTCGACCATCATAATGCTAAACTCTACACTACACCATTAACCCAATTAAACACCGGACACCCTGTAACCTGTAATACATCTCACAACTCTAATAATATGTACTTAATAGCATTATTGTTACATTATATTTACTGCATTTATATGCTGAGACTTGTTCCTCTCGTGGGTTCTGCCTACCGCCATCATGTAAAGACATTGTTAAAATCGCTATTTAAATAACATTGAGTTTATATACAGTACATACACTTATTTAACCTACACTTTAAGTTACATGATGCCAATATTTGCACTGAGGTGTATATAGACTACTGTTTGCACTTCTAGTGGATGCTAAACTGCATTTTGTTGCTGAGTACCCGTACTATACAATGCCTTGCAGTTCTATCTATCTATCTATCTATCTATCTATCTATCTATCTATCTATCTAGAGATTATTTTTAAATGTGTGTTTTTTTCAAAGGAAATACATAATTTCTGTAGAAGACGGTTATTGTATTAAAATAAATGTTTTTTTGTTTTAATAAATGAAACAAGACAAATAATATATAAAGGTACAGTATGTATATAAGAATGTACTGTACATGATTACAATATTTTATAATATGATAAAATAAAAAAGTTTGGAAGCAAACCAGTCAGAAACGAAAGTAAAATATTGGTTTTCAAAAATTGCATTCTTTTTTTTCTTTCTTTCAGTTTGACTTCTTTCGTTTTTCTAATATATTATATTTTATATTATATACTTTTTATCTAACTTTATATTACACTATATTACATTTTGTTTTACTTTGCATTACATTATGTTATATTGTATAATGTTTTATTTTGTATTACATTACTTTACATTATATATTTAATTTTACTTTATGTTATACTATATGACATTACAGATGATGCAACTCTTTAGGCCTGATACATTTAGGGGGCGTCTCCTTCCCGCACTTACCCTCCCCATAACCAATAGGAACCCGCGCACATCGTGACGACAGAAATATGCTAATTAGGCGCGGACTAAATGGGAAGTGAGTAGTGCTGTGTTCCGACATCACGTAGAGGCGCGCGCGCGTGGGCTTTTAACCTGAAGAAAGGAAAGAGTTTTAGGACCCGAGTTCTGAGTGTAGAGGGGGAAAAACGTTTTAAAAGTTTAATCAGAAGAAGAAGAACCAGGAGAAAAGTTACTTAAGGTCAATTAAAATAAAGAAGAAGAAAGTCAAGCTACAGCAACAAGGAAGAAGAAGCAGAAACCGGCAGAATGATAGCGTCGCATCTCCTGGCGTACTACGTTACTGAACTCCAGCATGACCAGGTTCAGAAGGTGAGTATCTTCTTACCAAAGTCTCATTAACTAACTAACTCTGGCTGCATCACGGCCCCCTAATACCTGACTACATAGTACTCCAGATGATTCGTGTGTACTACGTAGTACGGTAGTACGCAGGGTTGGGAGGTAACCATGGTGACCCCACATGATTGCCGATAAACGGGTTTCCGCATCACCCCCCCATCCAAGAGAGCGCGAGACAGAGAAATAGCCATAGTTTTAACTACCTAAACAGCCTTTATGTGATGTAATGTAACACTAGTACAGCCATAAAGTCCCTGAACAACTTCTCTCCTCACACACACACATTCACATTTCTTCCTGCCACGCCGAACCCGCCTCCTCGCTAGGGGTAACCGGAACCACGCGCGCCCCTGTGACGTCATCCAACTGTGCGTCATCAGCATCGTGCTACAGGCGCGCCGTCGTCTCGCGCTCCATCGAACGAGTGAAACGCTCGCGCGGGCGATTCCTTCTTCACTTCCACGCTAAAATGAACCGAATCACTGAATCACTCTGATCCATTTGACTCACTGATTCAGTTTTGCAGTTCCAGTTTCTCACAGACTGACTGAAAGCACAACTGTGTGCATTAAATATCCACAATTATTGTTCTTCCCATTGTTGGAATCCCATTCACAAAGAAACCAGACACCTTAAAGCTTTCTAAAAGAGCAGAGAAGATAAAGAGCGATCCATCTACTATTTATACCTGTATTATCTGCTCATTGTGAATAATACATTACAGACCAACCTCGTGTGTAACTCGCACTAATGTCTAGCTGATTCAGTGTTAAAATAAAATTTTATTTCCGATTTCTTTTTTTTAAAAAGCGGTAAATGTCAGAATATTGTGTATTTTGTCTTTCCAGTTACTCACAGGCTGATATAAACCAGAATTATGTATGTGCGTGTTTGCCCATAAATTCCACATTTGTTATTAAAATAGGTATTCAGGTGAATGAGAGAATTATAAACTGAGATATGAGAGTGTTTGTTGAAACACTTTTATTTTGATGATAACGTGGAGTACCGTAAATACTTCTGTGTATCTTTGTGCATCAAATATCCACAATTATTGAACCCAGGAATCCTATGCACAAACAAACCAGATGTCTTAAAGCCTTCCCAAAAGAAAAAAAGGAAAAAGATCTGCTATTATTATATCTACTTTTCATACATGTTTTATCTGATCGTTCTAAATAATCTATCTGTATCCGGTTATGTCCGTAGAGAACATCATCACAGACCAACATCAGTGTAACTTGCACTAACATGTAGCTCATTCAATGTTAAAATCTAATTTTATTTGCGATTTCTTTAAAAAAAACTTAGTAAATGTCAAAATATTTTGTATTTCCAGTTTCTCACAGGCTGACAGAAACCTACATTGTGTGTGTGTTTGCGCCAACAGTCAACATATTTTATTAAAATAAGCTGTTTAACATCGTTGTGGAAAGAATTAGAAATGGAGATGTACTGTAAGATAATGTGTTTGTTAGAACAGTGTATGGTAATACTTGCATGCGTCTCTGTATCTTTGTGTATTAAATATCCACAATTATTGTTTTTCTTATGGGAATCCCATTTACAAAGAAACCAGACACCTTAAAGATTTTGAAAAGAAAAGAAAGGAAAAAAGAACAGCCTGTCTACTATTCATACCTGTATTATCTGATCATTCAGAATAATCTGTCTGTATCCATTTACTGTACATCATTACAAACTACTGTATCTTCGGTGCTCGCATTAACGTCAAGCTGATTCAGTGTTGGAATTTATTTTTATTGACTATTTCTTTAAAAAAAAAAAAAAAAGTGATTGTCAATACTTTTGGCGGTGGAAAGCAAGGAACTACACCGAAGCTTCTCGGATTAAATTTTTAGTTACAAATGTATCGTCTTTATCAAGTTCAAGTAGGATTTTTATTGTAATTTTAACCATATACAGTTCAGTACACCGTGAATTGAAACAAGGTTTCTCCAGAAAAAAGGTGCTATATACAGCATATAAATTAACCAAACTAGCCTAATTAAGACCCAATTAGCTATAAAGATGTCTAATTAGCTAAGACATCAAATTAACACCATAAATTAACAAAACTTGCTAAGACATTTAATTAGCTAATTATATTAGACAACAAATTAACACCATAAACTAACAGAACTATGCAAAAAGTCAATATAAAGTTCACTTGTGCAAATGTACAAACACGACACCAATCAGCAAGGTTGAAAAGATGGACTCTGATACCTAAACATAAATTCCCATTCTTAATTGTGCACCTGTACACAATTTTACTTTACTGCCCAGTCTTTTATCTCTGTTTTTAACTTAATTAGATAAAAAATAGATCCTTAATTTTTGCTGAAACTGGAGACTCCTTCCGTACCTGATCTAGAGCACAGATCTAAACCTGTGAGTTGTTTTAGAAACTAAGCGACCGATCAGAATGCTGTTGCTTTAAGATCTTTTATTTCATCATAACATTTCCGGAGGCAGCATGGGTGTAGGAGAAAGAGAGGAAGGAAGACAAGGTAAAAAGAAGAGAAGAAGAAAACAAAAATTCCATATTGAAGTAACCCTTGAACTGGGAGAGTGTGTAATGTTTCATCACCACTCTATGCTTTCACCGCACCCCCCCCCGCGCTGCCTCATGACCGCCTCAGGGACGTGTGCGTCGTGGGGACGTTGACTCATAACAGCCTCTAATGTTGAGGTCAAAGAGCTACAGATCCTCAAGGGGTTCTTCTCGACTCTCTCACCTTCTCTCCTGAGGGTTCACGTCCTCCATCTTTTAAAGGAGCAGCAATGAAGCATGACACAGTTTGCTTTCAGATGGAAGTTTTTTTGTGTTCTCGCTTCACGTGACCTCGATAAACTACAAAGTCATGTTTATAACTAGGTTGTCTTTCCTCTGTTGTGGGTTTCTGAGATTATTGTTGCTTGTGGTTGTGGACTGTGTAGATTTCTTTTACATCCTAACTTGGTCTAGAAATGGGGAAAATTCTATCCAGTTCTCAAACTGTTTATGCTAAACAATAATCTCGTTACTGCAGCAACCTGGTTACAATGGAATTTCACTGTAAATTGTTCATAAGAGGATTTACTTCATAAATGTGAAAATCTGATTAGTCTGGAAAAACCTGGTCATCCTACATTTCGTTTTGTGTAAAATTTATGTTTAAGGAGACTTTCTAACAAGTTTTTTGGTTGCAAATTTAATTTTTTTCCGCAAAAGCAATTAAACACCAATTTATTGACCATATTGTAAAATTGTCTTATCGAAGCAAATTGACAAGTAATGGCGCTTCATAAATCGAAGAAGTGTGTGTTGTGGGAGACGGCTACAGCGGCTACATATTAGCGCATACGATGCTTATGATGTGCTCTTTTACCGATTTCTTTCTTCCTAGTCTTCTAGACGTTGCCTTTTATAGAGTTTTGTAGGTGTGGCTAAGTGTCTAAGAAGCATCTTTGGTAATTTATGTCTGATTTGTGTTGATCAATGAAAATATTTTGTTGAAATGGAAGATTTTTTTGTAATTGTTGTTTATTGTTAGTTCAGTGCGGCTTCCGAAAAACATTTGCATGAAACCCCCCCCCCCCCCCCCAAATGTAATACATGAGTGTTTTGGCTCGGATTAGGGCTTGAAAGAACGCAACACAAAACTAAAATCATAAATTTAGACTCATGAGTCTTGAAATTTCTCATTTAGGGAAAAAGTATTGGCTCCCCAGAGAGGAAGCGGTATGTGTCTGCGCGTCTGCGGTAAAGTTGCTGTGATTGCAAGCGCGTAGAGTCAACAGATTAAACCGGGCCTACAGTTCGTGTACACAGTTGATCTATGACCGAAAGCAGTGTATTTTAGTTTTGACTCGGTGTGTTCTTTTTATTTATAAACCTGCTCTAGGGATTCAGAAAACGCGGAAGATGCATCAGCGCGACGCGCCTTTTGGGACTTAAGTTTGTGTCCCGTTGATGATTTCAGCTGTCTCTCCAAAACAGAATGTAAAGACGCGTACGACTTGCGTGCTGGACGCGAGTGTAGAAAGCCTGCCGTAAAAATAAAGAACAATAAAAATACAATATAATTAAGGTTTAAAGACTTGGACAAATGTGGACAAAGTGGAAGTTTTTGTTACCACACAGGTTATGATTACTACATGCTGTTGCAGTGTTTACTCTTGAGGGTTGGGAGGTTGAGGAGGCCTGAAGTGTGTGTGTGTGTGTGTGTCTTTTTTTATTTTATTATTATTTTTTTTCCCCTCGCCGTCTCTGGTGTCGTGTCACATGGTTGCTGCAGGAACCTAAATTGCACAAGCCTGGCCGCTTGCGGATCCTCAGCGAATGAAAGTGTGTGTAATAAGGGTGGGTGTGTGTGTGTGTGTGTGTGTGAGGGAAAACACATAATCCGAGTAATGGGGAAGTGTAAATGAGATGACTGATCTGATTCTCAGACGTTTTTGGTGTGTGTTCACTGCTTGAGTCACGCTGGGGTTATTTTATTTATTTACTTTTTAACCGGGTGAGACTTTTCCTGGACATGTCTGAATCAGGACGCTCTCTTCCTTCCCCCTCAGACAGACCGACCTCTTTTTGTCCTCTAGGAGATTTCACTGTCTCGGATCTCGAGTATCGGCGTTCACCACAGAGATCAGATGTCACCCACATGACTCGCACAGCCTTTTCGACCCGGTCACCTCTCCTGGACGTGTTTTAAATGTTACGCTCTACATTTGTCCGGGATGAGCGGGGGGACAGGAGGTGTGACATTTCCTGTGCGCGGGATCGTTCTGTGCAGAGCCTCGTTCCGTGAGAAAGGAATGAATGAATTCAGAGCACTGAACACAGCACGGTGAATTCATGATGAGTGTCGCACTGAGCGGATGTGGACGTGGTGCGTGGCACGGTACAGGATGTGGGCGTAACCTGTCAGTCACAGAGACAAGGAGACGTGTTCATTCTGAGTCATGGCCTCTTTGGCTGTATGAAGCTGGCAGCGACATCTCTGCGTTGTGCAGAACTGTAAAGTAAAGGAGGTGGCTTGTACTTGTCAATCATTTTGAAGCAGGTGTGTGTCAGGCTCTCTCAAGTCCGAGGAAATGAGGCGGGGCCTGGTTTCAATTACAGTGAAGGAGGTGTGGCCTCAGTATCAGTTAACACAGTGAAGGAGGTGTGGCCTCTCAGTTAATAACAGAGAGGGAGGCGTGGCCTTATTATAAGTTAAGTTGTAATAAGTGTCAGTCAATCACAATAAAGGAGGTGTGGCCTCTGTATAGTTTCACAGTGAGGGAGGCGTGGCCTATGTCAATCACAGTGAAGGAGGCGTGGCCTCTGTATCAGTTAATCACAGTGAGGGAGGCGTGGCCTATGTCAGTTAATCACAGTGAGGGAGGCGTGGCTTTTGTTATCAGTCAATCACAATGAAGGAGGCGTGGCCTCTATCAGTTAATTACAGTGAAGGAGGTGTGGCCTTATTATAAGTTAAGTTGTAATAAGTGTCAATCACAATAAAGGAGGTGTGGCCTCTATCATTTATAACAGTGAGGGAGGCGTGGCCTATGTCATTCACAGTGAATTACAGTGAAGGAGGCGTGGCCTCTATCAGTTAATCACAGTGAAGGAGGCGTGGCCTATGTCAGTTAATTACAGTGAAGGAGGCGTGGCTTTTGTTATCAGTCAATCACAATGAAGGAGGCGTGGCCTCTGTATTGATTAATAACTGTGAGGGAGGCGTGGCCTCTATCAGTTAATCATAGTGAAGGAGGCGTGGCTTTTTTTTTTCTCTCAGTCCCGGTAAAGAAGGCATACCTCTGTGTTTCAGTCCCAGGGAAGGTGTGGCCTAGTGAAGGGGGTGTGGCCTGTGTGCCAAAAGTAACGTGGATTATAGACACATGTATTTAAATCTTTCTTTAGTAAATGTATCTCATGCTTTGTATTTTTAAGTCCTCGTCCCTATCAGACCATCATGTGACTCTCGCGTTGTTTCTAATGTATGTTTATAGACTGCAGCTGTTCACTGATGCCCTTGTCTCCTGTCCCTCAGGTCGATAAGTTCCTGTACCACCTCCGTCTGTCCAACGAGAACCTGATGGACGTGTCCCACCGCTTCAGAAGGGACATGGACAAAGGCCTGGGCAGGGACACCAACCTCACCGCCTCGGTCAAAATGCTGCCTACGTTTGTGCGCTCCACACCCGATGGAACAGGTAACGCCGCCGCCGCCACGGGGGGGAGGAGGGCGAGGAGGAGGGGTGCACCTCCATCACACAGTAGCACTGGGCAGTAAGCCCACGAGTTAGTTAATAGTCATCATGTTACTTATCTCTTATCAGACAAGACACAAACTGTGTTTTATTACCTGTGAATGATTGACAGCATCCTGCTCTTTACCGGATTCCTCTCGGAGCGGAGCAGGTCGTCTACGACTACAGCGTTTTTATTTATTAAAGAACGACGAGGCAGGCTTTTTATCCGGTTATAATTACGTTAAAGATTATCGAATGTCCATGGAAGAAGTTGGAGCAAAGTGTGTAAACTCCTCGGTCCTGAAGATGCCAAAGCCCCATAAAAGCTTCATAAAAGCTACAACTTTATCCCTGACACTGGAGACTCCTTACATAAATGGTGCCTTAAATAAAACCTAGGTCACGCCCATGACCAAGAAAATACAAAATGCCACATAAAGTATAAACGGTATGAAAATACCGGAAGAAGTAAATTAATTATGTAAGTTAGTTAAAAAATCTCCATCTCATGTCAACGGTCAAAGTAAACATCGAATTGTTTAAAATTATACAGTTTAAAAATACGCCATCCGACATCCCATGAACCCAAAAGAAGATCCTGCGATACTCTTATAAAGCACGAGTATTTATAGAACCTGAATCCATCTTCTGCAAATACTCGTGTTTTATGAGAGTATCAGATCGTCACATCGGTTTGAGGCCTCAGTGGCAACATCGGCATCTACTGGAGCTGGAATCGGGAATCGAACCCTCAACCCTGGAGGTGCGAGGCGACGGTGCTGACCCCTACGCCACCCATTTAAACAATCAACGAAACAATTTTCACAGTGTTCGTTTGTATGTATCTTATCCATATATATTTACTTCAGTGTTTATTAAATCTATCTAGTAATTTGCTTTAAAAAAATCACACATGCACAAAATAAACGTTAGTTTAAAACGCCCCGTAATGATGCGGTGTGTGTCTGTTTGTTTGCTTTTCCTTGTTGACCCGGCTGTTTATTAGCTCGTTTTACGGCGGCCCTCCTGATAGCGGAGTTAATCATTTTTCTCTTTTCCCCTTCATTACTTCCTCCTTTCTTTTCACTTTCGCATTCTCACACTCTATATCAGACGGGCGGTTTGTTTCTCGCGTGACTTTGGGGACGAACCCTGAGCGGCTGCGTTTAAACACGTTCAAATGATGAACGGATAAAAATTATACGACGTGTTAACGTTAGACGCTAACGTGTGTACCGCGTGTCACCTAAACCTGGAGTACTGACTCAGCTCATAGTCAGGTGCTTTCTATGGATACACACACACACACACACCTGAGGCTTTTATATCACATCGTATCTGAAAAGCATAAAGTGGTGTATAAAGTGTGGGATTATATTGGACGTCGTTTTACAGGACTGAAGGTTGTTTCGGTTTAATTCACTCATGAATAGAGAGAGAGACACACACACACACACACACACACTCGTGTTGTAGAAAAGACATCACACACACACACACACACTCGTGTTGTAGAAAAGACATCACACACACACACACACTCGTGTTGTAGAAAAGACATCACACACACACACACACTCGTGTTGTAGAAAAGACATCAC
>JAQQZT010000014.1:22081551-22096823 GCA_030068275.1 Clarias platycephalus | reverse complement strand
CACAGGGAACAAGCCCCGCCCCCTTTACTGAAACTGACATGCACAGGGAACAAGCCACGCCTCCTTTACTGAAACTGGCATGCACAGGGAACAAGCCACGCCTCCTTTACTGAAACTGACATGCACAGGGAACAAGCCCCGCCTCCTTTACTGTAACTGACATGCGCAGGGAACAAGCCACGCCTCCTTTACTGTAACTGACATGCACAGGGAACAAGCCCCGCCTCCTTTACTGAAGCTGACATGCACAGGGAACAAGCCCCGCCCCCTTTACTGAAACTGACATGCACAGGGAACAAGCCACGCCTCCTTTACTGAAACTGACATGCACAGGGAACAAGCCCCGCCTCCTTTACTGAAACTGACATGCACAGGGAACAAGCCACGCCTCCTTTACTGAAGCTGACATGCACAGGGAACAAGCCCCGCCCCGTTTACTGTTACTGACATGCACAGGGAACAAGCCACGCCTCCTTTACTGTAACTGACATGCACAGGGAACAAGCCCCGCCTCCTTTAGTGTAAATATACCATATACCACGGCCACCTCTGTTGTAAATACATTTATAAATAAGTGTGTGTTCGTGTGTGTGTGTGTGTTTGCAGGTTTGAGAAGATGATCAGTGGAATGTACATGGGTGAGCTGGTGCGGATCATTCTAGTGAAGATGACTAAAGCAGGACTGCTGTTTAAGGGCCGGACCACGCCCGACCTGCTCGTCACCGGCCACTTCAAAACCAGCTACGTCTCGGCCATCGAGAACGACAAGTCAGTACCTTTCTAATGCGCGCGCGTGTGTGTGTGTATTATTAATAGCAGTGCACCCTCAGCGCCGCCCTTACACACACACAATGACCTCAGGCTATGGAATAACTTGTACAAAACACACACACACACATTGAGGTCCCAGAATTTAATGTCCTGTTTTTTAATCATGAGCTCTGACTGGTAAAGTCTTCTGCGTCCTGGTTTCTCTCTCAGCGCTGTGTGTCCGTGTCCGTGGCCTCTGGGACGAGCTGGCATTTAACACGGCCCTGGTGTGATGTCCTCATTATGTCCTCTAAAAAGATTATTATTAAGTCTCGCTCTCTTTCTCTCTTTATTTTTAATATATATTTATATATTTTTTTATATATGATGGTCAAGCTCACTGGCAGCCGGACCAATTAACCTCTCTGTTACAAATTTAAAAAAAAAAAGCTGAGAGTTTTACTCGCTGCGGAACATTTTCTCTACTGAGTCATCGCTCTGTCTCCTCGTGTGGCTTCTATATCTCGTCACAGCATGATGAGCTAGATTAATAATAATAACATGAACCTACAAACAAACAAACAAAAGTGTTCCTCCTTAAAGGGTTAATGTATCGAATTAGCGTTAACGCGAATGTACTGAATGACGTTTCTAGTTCATTTTTTTTTGTTGTTGTTTCTTTTCTTCCTAATTCCAAGAAATTATTTAACATGAGACAAATTAATGAATAGTTTTTTTTTTTTTCCATAGTCGTATAGTTTCATCAAGCAGAATAATAATCTAATACTCTCTCTGTCCTCATTCGACACTGAAGTGTTGTATTATTCTTCGAGAGTTAATAGATGTGTGAGCAGTATTATGCAAAACAAATATAATCAGTTAATTATTAACAGCACTTAAGCGGATAATGATTCATTGTTAATATCTATAATATAAATATATGTCTCGTGAACATAAACGCACACAAAGTTAAGCTGCTGCTCACCTGCACTTGATTTGCTCTCAGTCTTATTTAAATGTAACTTTATTAGCCCGGCTAAAGCGCTCACTCTGGACCGGTGTGGAGCGAAGTTTCGACAGTAAAACGAAGTAAAAGGAATATTTGAAAAGTTACGAGACTCATGTTAATCATCGCTGTAGCTGTGCTGTTTGTCCCGACTCCATCAGCCGCGAGGACGATCGACGGATTCCTCCGTATGACACGGCTCTGTCTTCTTTGTTGTTGTTTTTTTCTGAAGCACAGTCGGATCAGGACTTTTCATCTCTGTCTTTGTTGTTTTTCTTCCTCTGACTGCGTGTCCTCCTTGACGTCCTCCTTCAGCACTGCTTTTTTTTCTCCTCACTTCGATTCGTCCTGCTGAACGAGAGACAGCGCTGTGCTGAAAGAACGAATAAAGAAAGAAAGAAAAAATTATCATAATTGTTAAACTGGTTCATTCCAGTTTTCTTTGGAACACCATGACATAATGAGGCAGATTTTTATCGATTATCGGTTTTGACATTTTGAGAGACAAACTTTTTATAAAGGACTGAATTTCGTAGTTTATGGTGCTGGATGTTCCTCGGCTGTTATAAAGTTCAGTATGCAGTAAATTTGAAAAGAAACGCCCTCAGCGTCCGTATTTTAAAAATAATAACCTGTTCTTTTAGTAACGCACACACCCGTAATTAGACGATCTTAACCTATAATATCTAAACCTTAATGATGAGTATTTAATTTAAATATATTACATTTTAGTTTGTCATTTTTTTAAATGTAATTCTAAATGTGAAGATTATGGCGATCTTGTAACATTAAAATAAATAGTGTTCCATTTTTCGTAGCTCAAAATATGCGTCACAACCGCCGATGTGCGATAATTGTGTGATAATTCAAGTTCGGCTTTATATTTCATAAATACGAGACGGATTTCAAATAGACATTGAGTATTTTATTTGACTCGGCGTCTTTTTTTTTTCTGACTTTCCCTTCTTGACTTGTGATGTCATAAAAAAGCGGGACTGAAAAGTAGTCAAATCAGCACTGTAGCGTCTCACTTTGTTTTTTTTTTCCCGCTAGCGGTGTCGCACCTGTCTGGTGAGAATCCTGTCCATTTATAAGTTTTAACAGAGGTAGTGTTTAGGCCACACCCACGTCAGATTTAAATCCAAATCCCAGATAAAGCTCTGCCTCCAAACCACTTTTATTAAATCGGCTTTCAAAAAACCCCGGAGAGACTCGCTAACACCGCGGCTGTGATCGTATTCTGTATTATGTTTCAACACATAATCTCATTCTGACAGCGGAATGGGATCAGGACCCTTTTCTGAACTGCTGTGTGTGTGTGTGTGTGTGTGTAGGAGTAAGGAAGGCCTGGTGTGTGTGGAGAAGGTTCTGCGTGATCTGGGCTTGGATCCGTCCCCCGAGGATTGCGTGGCCGTGCAGCGCGTGTGTGAGATCGTGTCGACGCGAGCGGCTCACCTGTGCGCGGCGTCGCTCGTCGCCGTGCTGCGCCAAATCCGCGACAACAAGGCCGTAGATCGTATGCGCACTACGATCGGAGTGGACGGCTCCGTGTACAAGAACCACCCGCAGTGAGTACCGCGCCTCCTCATCACCATAAGATCATTCACGCTACGAGTTAGTCCATTATGCTAATGCTAATCCATATGCGTGTGTTTGTTGCTCAGGTTTGCGCGGCGGGTACACAAGATGGTGCGTTGTCTAGTCCCCGACTGCGACGTGCGCTTCATGCGCTCGGAGGACGGCAGCGGAAAGGGCGCCGCCATGGTAACGGCGGTAGCCTACAGGCTGGCGAAACAGCACGCCGAGCGCCAGCAGGTCCTGGACACGCTGCGGCTCAGCCACGAACAACTGATGGAGGTGAAGAAGAGGATGGAGGTGCAGATGAAAAAGGGACTCGCCCGGGACACGCATGACTCGGCGTCCGTCAAAATGCTGCCCACCTACGTCAGAGCCACGCCCGACGGCACAGGTGAGGGAGAGAGAGACAGACATGTCCGTGATCTGGAGCTGGGTCACAGATGAAACAAAATACTAAAAATCAAAAGACATCATTCTAATTTCTGTCCAGAAGAGACTTTAGTGTTGGACCGTCCCTCGGTGAGAGAGAGCAGTCTGATGTGGAATGTTCAGTGCACAAACTTTTAGGTTCACTTTCAGAGCACGGCTGTGCTTCAGTTCCAGGGTTATTAAGACAATAATACATTACAATACATACAATAACGAGACATCGACGGGGACACAGTTTTAGATTGTCTAATATAATGCAAATAAATAAATACAAGTCAATAAGGGTTTGGATGAATGTGTCCATCAAAGAAAAGAAAAAACCAACAACGGCCATGGAAAAACCTCGAAACTGATAATAATAAATAATAATTTAATGAACATTGACTAATCAGATGAAAATCAGATGCTTTTGAATTGTCATTTAACAGAATAATAATAATAATAATAATAAAGAAAGTAATGCCACTGGCCTTGACCAACATGACAGGAATTGTCAATATTGTAAATTCTTCAGCTCATAACTTTCCTCATAATTGTACATATCGTTGTTACTTTATAGAAATATTCTATTTCGTCCAGTGCAGTTTATTTCTCACAGAGACATTCTTCTTTTTAGGTCACAGACTTTTTTAAAAACCTTTTTTTAAAGATACCTGTAGCTCTCAGTGAGACTTGTGGCCCCGCCCACAGGTCACCAAGGTGGTTGTGGTTCTCGACCTCATCGCCACAACTTTGTAGCGTTGTTTTGCATACAGGCTTATCGACATCCTCAGCCTTTCCCTGGTCATTTGCCTCGGATGCAAAACACCAATTCCAAATGATAAATGTTTTTTTTTTCTACCTTTTTTTTGATTTTTGACTGAACTTCAGCAGCAGCACTTCCCATGTTCATCCAGCTCAGTGTTAGTAATGCTAGCTGACGGTTGGCATCGATACTGTTGCACGTGAATGTCTAATTCAGTACTCATTGTTTGTTTTCATTAGTATTGGAGTATTGATTTTTTTTGTTTTGTTTTTAAAACAGCCCTAATTTGTTCTAAGCTGGGATGTGATGGGCTATACATGTCATGTCATGACCTCTACTCAACAGTTATTTGATTTTTTTTTTTTTGCAAAAATGTACCCAGTGGATTTCGAAATACTCCTCCTAGGAGATTTATACGATCGCCACCAAACTGGGCCAATATGATCTCGAGACACTGAGGATGCAAAATTGCGAAGGGATTTTTGATATCTCAAACGGGTCAATCGTGAAGACGCCTTAAAATCATGGTAAAAAGTGGCTAATAACTTTTCTTTGGGCCTATCGTCTTTCTGGTGCGCCCATGTGGCGATAACGCAGGTGCTCGGGCCCGATCATTGCAATTGACATCTGGCGGTGGGGGGTCAAAAACTTTTGCACAGACCTGTATGCTTTATAGAGATGTCCGCCTTGGCTGTGGATCATTATTATTATTATTATTTTTTTTTTTGCGTTCCCAAGTCGGAAAAGCAATTATGCAGAAACTAAAAGCTTCATTTATATTCCCCGATATGTCACTAGATAAATCGGCACTGCTGCGCAGCCTGATAAAAAAATATTAAACTCATCAGGGCGTCTCAAACGACAAACATTAAATCATTTCAAGGAGAGCAGCAGGAAGACCCGCTATTTTTTCCAGCTCACGCTGCGTTTCAGCAAAGAGTTCAGAGCGTACACACGTCCGTCGCGCGGCCCATAATACGGGTTCTCCTGTGGAGAGAAATACATTTTAATGAGCACGCATCACTGGTCAAAGGTCAACCATGTATTTTTGTTTATTTACTTATTTATTTATTTACCAAAAAAAAAAAAAAAAACCCACACAATGTACAAAATCCCACGCTGTGTCACCTGAAACGAATGTTCTCTTTGTAGGGTTCTCTCACGTCCCGTCTCGCGTCTCATCTCCATTTGATCCCTGCGTGCTCTCTATTTGATCGTACACACTGATGAGACATGTTGATGTTTGTGTTGATGACGCTCGGTATAGACGAGTGCGCCTGCAGGAACGCGGGTAGATAAAAGAATGCTGCTTCTTGTTAGGTGCTGGATGTCAAGTGCTCAAGCATACAGAACTACTTCCTGTTGCAGTGAGTCATGTTTAAAGTACACTTATAAAATGCATTGGTACCGTCGGTTGACTCTCTCGAAACAGCTTCCGCTGACTGAACAACTCGCTTTGCTTTGCTTCCCCCTGACGAGAACAAGTTTTGAACGGCTCCTGGACGTCCTGCGTCATTGGTTTGACGATGCAAATCTCAAATCGGGTGTACAACCCTTCGTTTAGCTGTTCAGGACATTTATAGAGCGTTTCCACCTTCTGTCCTCCATGTGACCTTCTGTACACGCTGCCCCGTGTGTCTTCTCTTTCTTTTCTGTGTCTCTTTGTGTATGTGAACTTCGACGTGCCAGTTTCTATACCATACCGTATGTCTGAGTTACAGTATAATGTGAAAGAACGATTTAATCTCACACACTTGTTGATATTAAAGGTCATCTCCAGTCGTCAAATGGCTCCTTTCAGTGAAACTGGGTTTTGATGAAAGTTCAGGCCTGGCTTGTATATTTACTTCCCCTTAATAAAAAACAAATCTATATATGAAATAAAATAAAGTAACGGTGCTCCTGAATCTGATGGTCCTGTTAGTAAAGACTCCTGGAGGCGTGAGCTCGACCCAGACGTAGGAGTCAGACAGAACCAGAGGAGCTCGGTGAGGGACGGACTCGCGTGGCGCAGAGGTCGATTTTAACAGCGGTTTCATCTCCAGCCGAGTCCGCAGCTCAGAACATGAAAAGAAGAGGCAGAGATGAATGGGAGAAGGTGCAGGAGACGAGTGTGATGGGGCAGGAAGGAGAGAGAGAGAGAGAGAGAGAGAGAGTAAAGCTTTTACAAGTTCAAGGATGGTGGGAAACGCAGGAGGAGAAAAACAAGAACGAAAAGAAGGAAGGTTTGACTGAGCAGCTGCCGTATGCAGATTACTGTGAAATAAACGCTTCAGAGTTTCAGCAACAGAGAGCAGATGACCCAGAAGTGACCCAGAAATGTTAGAGAGAGGTGTAGTGTTAAAAAAAAAAAAACACCTCGCTGCTTCTTTTCGAGAAAGAAAGGGGAAAAGAGGGAAAGGCAGGTAAGAGAAAGAAGGATAGAAGAAAGAAAGGAAGGTAATAAGAGGGTTAAAGGAAGAAAAGAAGGAAATTAGACAGGGTTAAAGAAATGAAGGGGGGATCTGGTCTATGGTAAATAAAAAAGAAAGAAGCTAAGAGAAAGAATTGAAGAAAACATGAAAGAAATGAGAAAACGGACAGTGGAGAGAAAAGAAGATAAGAAAGAAGGTAAAGGAACAGAAAGAAATGAAAAAAATATATAGGAAACTGGAAGAAAGAAAGGATTAAAGAAAGTAAGAAAGACTTAAATGAAATGAAAGAAAGAAAGGAATAAGTTCAAGTCGGCTTTTATTGTCATTTTAACCAGATACACTTATTACACAGTGAAACGAAACAACGTTTCTCCAGGACCAAAGCACTACTTACTGCGTAAATTAACAGAAACTAACTAGCTAACAAAGAAACCTAATTAGCTGACTAAAGATTAGCCAAATAAAGAACGAATAAAAGAAAGAAAAAGTAATTTAAAGAGAAAATAAAAAGAAATGATAAAAGTAATGAGACAGTATAGGAAAAGAATATGACGGACAGGCACAAAGGCCACGCCTCCTTCCCCGAAACTAATGTGAAACAGGCCGTGCCTCTTTAAGTGTGACTGAAAGTGACACACACCTCCTGAACGTGATCACGTCTTTTTTATTATTTATTTATTTATTTTACAGTGAGTGACTGGCATAGAGACCACGCCCACTATCTTTCTTTTTTTAAAATCCAAGTCCACGCCCACCTCCTTCACTGAAACAGTGCTGTGTTGTTAATGTATGATTTGTGTGTGTATTAAACTTTACCTGTTTCCCTGTTTCCCCCCCCCCCCCCGTCTTCCTCAGAGCACGGAGACTACCTGGCGCTGGACCTGGGTGGGACGAACTTCCGCGTGCTGCTGGTCCGAGTGCGCAGCGGGAAACGCCGCAGCGTGGAGATACACAACAAGATTTACACCATTTCCCAGGACATCATGCAGGGCACGGGGGAAGAGGTACCGCTCACTTACCGCGTGAAAAGTTTACAGTCAGGTCTAAAAGTTTTTTTTTTTTTTAAGTGTTTCAAAATGCAGAGAAAAGAAAACAAGCAGACGGAGACGGCGTAAATAATTCATTACGGTAGTCTGAACATTGTTGTGAAGAATAAATCATCCGTGTGTCCCGCAAGTCCACAGCTCGTCTGACTTTGTGCCTGTTTCTGTTACATGAATGAACCGAAAAGTTTCTAGCTCATTTTTATTATTATAATTTTTTTTATAGTTGTTGTTTTGTGCAGTTTTAGGTCCAGACCAGGACACACTGTTCCCAGCATAAGTTTGTTCTGAGATAATGGTTCTTACGTGGCACTTTTTTTTGTAATTCATGTTTTTTTTTTCTTCCCCCTCGTACTCCGAGCGTATTCGCGTTAGTCGTATACCATAAACGCCTCTGAAGAAGGTTACAGATGAAATGTTTTTCGGTCCCCTGAAGATCCCTTCACGCTGTTTTTCACTTCACGAAGAAAGCTTTTAAAAAGTGCTGCTGCTGGCATGTCCTGGTCAATTTTTTTTATTTTATAAAGTGCAAAGCGCTGTCTTTTTGACATTCTGAACACTCAGGTTGTGAGGGGGTAAAAAAAGAAAAAAGAAAAACACTGAGCAAACGGCATGTGGAGAAAAAAAAAAAGTTTTGTCTAGTGAGGTGTTGAATTAGAAATAATTCCAAAGTTACTTAAACACACACCGATTAACCCCTTCACATAATGATGGCCTGCCTAGTATCGAGTAAATCCCCTTTTATTCGCCAAGTCAGCCTTAAACCTACAGAGCCAGGACTCCATTAGACCTCTGAAGGTGTGGATCGGACATGTTTCTTCATCACGTCCCTCAGACGCTTGATCGGATTGGAATCTGGAAAGATTCGGAGGCGGAGTCAACACCTTTAACACCCTCAAGACCACTGCCATCAGGAAACACCGTCTCAATCAAGGGGTGTGACCCGGTCTGTGAAGGTGGGTGGGACGTGTCAGAGTAATGAATGGCGGGACCTGAGGTTTCCTCATTAGAACTTCCCATAATGCATCTCTGCATCCCCTGGTAGAGGTCCACATGATGTAAAAGAAAGCCAATTGCTCACATTGGTGGAGGAAACGGGTCAGCATGGACACCCTGACCGGTCTGCAGCTACACAACACAGTTTGTGGATTCTGAAACATTTCTATCAGAGCAAGCTTTCACTTTTACAGCAGTTTGTGCTACAGTACAGGACTGTTCTGTTGGATCGGTCTACACAGACCAGCCGACATGCACCAATGAGTCTTGGCTGGTTTTCCAGTTTTTTCCATCGTGAGCGAGCAGTGATGGTACGTACTGACCACTGCAGACTGCACTGACCATCCCAAAAGAGGGGCAGTTTTCTCTGACTCAGTCGTCTAGACATCACAATGTCTAGACCAGTGGTCTCCCACAGACCAGCCATGAGCGTTATGCGCTCGTGTTTTTGCACCCGAGTGTGTTTCCCCGTGACGAGGCGTTCCCATGAAGGAGAGATTGGGGACGGCGACACCCGAAGTGTGTTCCTCGTGTCCGGTCTGCTCCGTAATTTCGTTTTCGTTGCCGTCACTGCAGACGACCCCGTCTCACAAGATTTTTGTGGCGACTTCAGGATATCAGGGCTTGATTTTTAATCCAGAACGAGTTGAAGTTGACTTAGACACACTTTTAAGGCCGCATCTATTATACAGAGCGGGTGAGTCACATGTTGCGGACGATCGGATCATTCAATAAAATGGAAATAAATTCATTCATGGATGTGTGCGGAGGTGTGTGTGTGTGTTTTTTTTTTTTTTTTTTTTTTTTGGGGGGGGGGGAGTTTTAATTTGTGTGGAGTTGTGAAAAACAGGCGCCTCATCAGGAGGTTACATTAGAATCCACTGATCTTTGTTTCGCCGGCTTTAATGAGAATAATAAACCGGCTGCCTCTAACGAGTCGGTCCTGTTGAGAACGCCGGCATGGGCTCCAGTCGCCGTGTTGCCGCGAGGCGCCTTGTTTATTTTCCTGCAGTTTAAAAATAATTGATGAGGGCTGAGCATTATGACGAAAAAAAAAACATTATATTATGAGACTTGAAAACATTAATTTTTTTATTATTAGGATTTGTGAAAAGGGTCGTGATGGAGAGCAGTTTAAAAAACGTAATAAAATACAATTCAATACAAAGCTGGTTTTAATCAAATTGATAAAGCATTTGACATATTGGAAATTTAATTAAAACGCGGTCATGATGTATATGAAAAACAAAAAGATGGATGGAAAAGAAAAAGGGAAAATAAACACCAGATGATTTCAATTATATATTTATTTCATTGTATAATCATTTATGAGCGTGTGTTCTCTGGATTTGTATTTTTTATTTGTTCCCGATCTCTACATGCACTCGGTGAAGGTCAGAATGCCACAAAGCCTGTGCTGCAGGCCCTCTCGAACACCTCTCCAACGTCATTTAACGCGCCCTCGCATTAAGTTCTCAGCAATCTCTCTCGGTTTGAAATGCGCCGTGCCATCTCCTGAAGCCCCGCGCTCCGGCTCGGAGGAGAGCTCTTACGCTGAAATTGCACACGGAGATAAAAAAAAACAGGAGGGGTGAAGTGCGGTGCGAGTGCGCCCCCGTATTTTTCCGTCCATGCTCGAGCCTCTCTGGGTGAAGACCTCGGACCCGGGTCGCTCGCGCCGGACGGCGTTACGGCCACCGCGGCCTACGTTAGGTTAAAGGATGTTCTCGTCCATGAGTGCTTTGATAATCGGAGACCTGCGACGGAACTTGATGGACTTGAGAGCACTCTTGGAGAAAGGTTGAAGATCTTTCTGTACTTATGTGAGAGGGCTGTACACTTAAAGCCCCCGCGATGCGAGCCGTCGTCGTCGTCTGTAAGCGTTACTTATTCAGCCGGGTGTTAGCGCAGTGTTTGTTCGAACTTTGGCCTTGCCAAAAAAGGCATCATTTTAGAAATTATTGCGCTGCATCAAGCAAAGAAAACAACTATTTCACCATTAAACATTAAACATGTGTGAAAGTCATTTTCACACATGAACTGCCCGATTGAATGAAAATTAATTGAAATGAGTTTGCGTCTTTTTTCTCGGTGATCTGTACTTTATCTATTTGATCATGACACGTGACGCAGAGCGGCGTGATGATGTAATTAATATCTGTGTGTTTCGGCAGCTGTTTGATCACATCGTCCACTGCATCGGTGACTTCCTGGAGTACATGGGAATGAAGGGAGCGTCATTACCTCTGGGATTCACCTTCTCGTTCCCCTGCCATCAAGCAGGATTGAACAAGGTACAACACACACACACACACACACACACACACACACATACCACTTAACACACCGTCCAGTTTGTCTAGGATATTCCTTTTTTTTTTTTTTTTTTTTTTAAATAGTTGTGAAATTATAAACGTCTTCGTGTCCTAGCCTGCCTCGTGTGCGCGGCCCAAATTTCCGACCTCACGCTCGTGTCCTCTTTCCGTTGATTCATCACCGATCTTCTCTTTCATCACGCTAATCAGGCTGTAACGGCTTTGACACTCGATATTCCGCCTCACAGAAGCCCAGAAACCACGCGACTGATGAGCGCTAACGCGACGACGATGACGGAATCCGATTCCTGCAAATTACAGACGTTTTCTCCACGTGTGAGCTAATCATACAACAAACACACAGCTGGGGAAGAAGCACAAGGCTAGCCAAGCGGTAAATTACTTTTGCTCGTCCAATAGAGAGGATTATGTAGAGGAAAGGGAAAAAAAACTATCAATTAAACGGCGTATTGTGTCGACAACCGGGACGTTCTTTTCATAACCGGTGAGTCAGACTCCAGAGACTGAGACAGAGAGGTTGTCTCGAACGCTCTCTCTGAAATGTACAAATGAAGCGTAATTATACTCATATGATTACCTCGTTTAACACTTTCAGCTGTTCGTTTTTTTTCCTCATAATGAAAAAAATAATAAAATCTAGATAACTTTATAAGGTTGTTCATTTTAATCACAGGCTGTAGCTTCTATTTGACTTTCTCTTTGACTTCCAGCTTGCTTTTTGACTCCTCGACTCTTTCAATTGACTCCTTGCTTGGAGTGACGCCTTTTTGTTCATACTGTAACTACGAGTCAAATTATTCTCATCATGAATTCTCAAATTCCGGTCTCTCAAATGACTCCATGATTTGAAGCGAACGTTTTATGTTTACCACGGACTGTATCTATGATTCAGTGATTCTCTACTTGACTCCTTGAATGTCTCAAGTGACTCACTGATTGAAGTGACTTTTTTTTTTGTGCAGTCTGTAACTATGAGTCAAGTCATTTTCCTCCGAAATTATTTGAGTCTCTCAAATGACTCTTTAAATTGGAGCAATTGTTCCGACTACAGTAATGTATGTTCTGTATGATTCAAGTGATTCTCTACATGACTCCTTGAATCTCTCAAAAGACTCTTTGGTTGGAGTGACTATTTTACATGCAGACTATAAGTACAAGTTAAGTGATTCTCTTTCTGACCTCTTTGAGTTTCTCAAATGTCTCCTTGATTTGGAGCGATTGTTTTAACCACAAGCTGTACTTATGATTCAAGTGATTCTCTAATTGACTCCTTGAATCTCTAAAAAGAATCTTTGGTTGGAGTCGCCAGTCACCATGCAGACTGTAACTATAAGTCAATTCTCTAAGATTCTCTTTTTGAACTCATTGATTCTCTCAAACGACTCCTTGTTTGGGGAAACCATTTTAACCACAGACTATGTAGCTATGAATTACGAGATTATCTACTTGACTCCCTGGTTTTTCCAAATGACTCCTTGGTTGGAGTGACCATGTTTACGTGCAGGCTGTAGCTACGTAGACTCTTTGAGTCTCTCAAATGACTCATTGAATTGTAGCATAGAATATGATTCAAGTTATTCTTTACTTGACATTTTTTCAAGTAAATGTCTCCAATGAGTCTCTACTTGATTCCTTTTAATCCCTCAGTTGACTCTTGGGTTGGAGAGACCATTTTATGAGAAGTCTGTATCTCCGAGTCAAGTCATTCTCTTGATTATGGGATTGCACTGAGCGGTACGCTTGCAGCCCCACATCACCTAAATCTGCCGTCTGAAACGGTCCATCTTCTGATCTCAAGAACCTCCTTATCTAAGGCTTTCAGCTTGGACTGGTCTATCCTGGAGCGATAGAAGGAATTTGGGATAAAAGTGAACACGTTGCTCAGAGCCACAAGTAAATCAAAGGAGTCATAAATCCGGTGCCGGAGGACGAACAACCCGAGACACGGCGGATGAGCCGGTGGAACTCTCGTAAAGGCAGCGAGCTCGTAAAAACACCTGAACTTCGTGTCTGTGCTTGTGCGAGGTTCAAAACATCTCCACCTCCACGAGCTCCGGCTGTCACCGGGCCGCATTTGCGTCATGATGCGCGTCTCGTCTTGTTCTCGTGTCTTTCCCAGGCCATAAAATTTATGCATGTTCTGGAACAAACAAGTTCTGTGGCTCTGATATAATAGAAGAATGTGTGTGTGCAAGCTGAGGGTTCCTCACACGGTCTGGCCAGGACTACGCCCTAATAAATATGAACCAATTATGACGTCTAAATAAACAAATAAAAGATTATTCAGTCATCCAAGTCATTTTGGCTGAATTTTTTAAAAACAATTTCAAATTGTGCCCGAACTCCTTCGATATCAAGAAAAGAAACTCGCCTTACGTATATTTTTTTAAATACGCTTCGATCTCTTCAGAATGACGGGAACGTCTCACCGAAGGTCCGCTGACCTTTAGAGCCCTCGAGGGACCTCGCTCGTCTTCTCTCCTCCTTATTGTTTTTCCTCACGTTATTCTTCATTTGCACGCCGCGCGATACGCGATGTTAATTCTCAGCTAGTTGTCATGTTGTCGCCCTTTAAGCTTGGATTAGGATAACCTTTAGGAACCCTCAGGCGTCTCTGGCTGAGTATACGAGGGTGGTGGAGATGAAGACTTGATCAGTAAAAACGTCACCAGTAACAATATACTCTGGACCTGGACGGAGTGAAATGCGGACGCGGGTTTAAAGCGTGAAATGGGAAATGGTTCACTAACAGGCTGAAAGCGTCACTGATGATTATTCTAAACTTATATTTTTCTCTTGTTGAGCCGCTGAGTTCATTTTAATTAAAACAAAGCGACGGATTTTACTTCAGAAGCGATTCACACTTTTTAAATTATTAAGGAAATTCTTCAAACGTTAACCTCTCGAAAAATTCAAATTTCTTAAATTTACTGTCTATATAGCACACTCGTGGCAACAATTTACAGACAAATCTCAAAGTGAGATTTGAATGAATAGTATCTTGTAAATACAATGTTTTCCAAACTTCTTCTTTTGATGTTTATGTGCGGTTGGTGCAATACCGCCACCTGCTGGACTGGAGTGTAGTGCAGAACCTTGGCAGGAAAAAAAAATATTATAACATGGTATTTTAATGCATATTAGGTGCTTTTAATTAGTAGTTTTTAATCCTTTATAACCTAAAAGTAATGTAGCTGCTTGAGACAAACCAGAGCGAAAACATTTAGTGCTTTAGGGATTAAATTGGATTGAGAATCACAGCGCAGAAAAATCTGATTTAATCAAATCATCAGTCTCTAGTGAGCTGATTAGACTTTGTGTTTATCAGTGTTTACACATTACAAAACACAACAACACAATGTTAAGGAATGTTGGCTCACACTTTATTAAAATAAATGTAATAAACATTAGCTCAAACGCACGCGGGTTGAGAGTTTTTCAGATCTGTTTTATAAAATAAATTGTACTTAGGCCCAAAAAAAAAACATCATAGCAACGACCTCACAGGTCAGCGTGTAGCCGGATGAGAGTCGATATCCTTCATCAGGGTCACGAGGCGCTCGTTTGGGTCAGCACAACCTCCGGCGCTTATTTTATTATTTTTTTTAGAGATTGATTTTCAATCGATTTATTTAAAAAAATAATAAAGCCTGTGCGGGTCGAGCGCTTGAGGAAAGCCACCCGCATGCTGGTGAAGAAGAACATGAAATGACACGACGTAAGAGGTAAGAATCATATCGAGAATAGATCGAGCGGAAAACACACTCGAGCGCGGTGGAGAGGCCGAGCTAATGGACAGACGAGCGTGGATGTCTGATTCCAGCTTTATTCTCCACGATGCATTATGGGCATCGTTCCACCTGAGCTCTCTGAAAGTGTGCTTTTATACCTCATCAAAACCTCGTGTGTGTGTGTGTGTGTGTGTGTGTGTGTGTGTGTGTGTGTGTGTGTGTGTGTGTGTGTGTGTGTGTGTGT
>JAQQZT010000014.1:21998291-22014082 GCA_030068275.1 Clarias platycephalus | reverse complement strand
TTGTGAAGCTGCTTTGAGACAATGACCATTGTTAAAAGCGCTATATAAATAAAATTGAATTGAATTGAATTGAATGTTGACAGGAGGTCCTACCACAGTCGAACAAAATGGGAATGAATGCAATGATCACTACTGGCCTCTATGGTCCCTAGTGGTCCCTACTTTAAAACAAATTATGAAATCCGACACACAGCATCGCTTTTACTCAACATTTTGATTTCACTTATGGTGCAGGTTAAACTTCAGGCAGAGATCTGAGTAATGTGCTGACAAAATCGTGCTGGTCCTCCAATGTATGAGACATAAAGATATTATTCAAAGAGCAATTTCTGACCAATGTACAGACAAAATCTTTCTTTTATTTATATATATATCCACAAACCACAGAACCCAAAAGTTCCACTACCATTGTCCTGGTACAGTAAATCCCCAAATGTTCTGCAGAGCCACACCCCGAGGATTCAAAGGCGCCCCAGATAGCAAGGTGACATTGATTCAATGACAAGTTGGTTGATGCTTTATGTTGATTCAATGATGATTCAATGTTGTTCTGCTATCTGGGACCCTACACAATACTGGGCATAATGATTCACATTGTAACGTTATGCCTGATTGATTGTATTTATACTGTTGATTTAATTATAAGATCACTTAAACTAGCCAGCTAATAATGTACGATGGAGGCTATACTGTAGATTACATTAACATATTCCACTATGTAGTCATAAGTGAAGGATTATTAAATGTTCAAAGTACAGTAGCACTTTCTAGAAAAATAAGCAAACAAACAAACAAGAAAAGGGGCAATAATAAAGGACAAAAACAATGTTCGCAACTAACCTCAACCTAAAAAACTCAACCTAAAATGTGTTCTCTTTTTGTGTCTTGCGAGTGGTTTGTGTAATTTCACTCCTTCAGGGTTTTTATGACCTTGACTAGCTTCATGACCTTGACTTGGATGTCTCTCTGGTTCAAACCTCGACACCACCTGTGAACAGTTTTGCAAGACCTTTGTCCGATATGAAAGATTTGGTAAATCTTTTAAAAGATTAATTAATTTAATCTGGTAAAAAGATTTGTTTACAGATTTTAGAAAAGAAGATCTAGATTTTCTGTGGCGCCTTATCAGTGTTATCAACATCTTAAAATGTCACACTACCTAATCCTCTAAAAACCCTCGCCTCCTCTAACAGCAGTAGAACATTGAGATTGCCCGGTCGCAAAGTCTGTGCTGTCAGTTCGGGTCAAAGGGAACAGAACTCAATACTCGAACATATTTTATCGCATCTCCAGGCAAGAGATTAACTTTATTTTCTAATAAAGTGTAGGATGATGGTTTTCCAGCTCGTTTCGTCAAGGGGTCATCACAGCAGACCATCCAACCACACAAACAACATGGCACACAACTGTACAGCAGGTGCCCTTCCTGAGACTATTTCCTCTCATTTTATCCGGGCTTTGGACCAGCACTGCATCCAGCGGCTGGGGTTTGGGTATTAGCCGGGAATCAAAGCCAGGCTTTCCACATGGCAGGCGAGAAACCTACCACTGAGCAAACAATAGCCAAAGGGTTGGAAAAACAGTATTTAAAATAATAAAACGTCAAATCAAATAAAAATTCACAAGAAAAGCATCTTCAGTATTCCTCCTGTAAGGCTCTAAACCATGAAACAGGGCAAAAAACACTAAGCATACCTTTTTCTTCACACTCTTGCAGTTCTTAAAATTCTTCACAACATGCACTGTAAATTATCTAGACATTACATGTATATATTTTTAGACACACATTACCAAATAGACATGCCCTTTATCTGACATTCCATCATCTCCATTTTACATTCACTTAGAACTTCTTTCTTTCTTTCTTAATTGAGTTTCAAACCATTTTATGTCGTCTAAGGTTCCCTCCAGACGACCGAGACTCCTGCGGTTTTTCCTTTTGTTCGGCTTTCTTCTGCCCTGTCGATTCTGTAGAGGCGTCTGAGGTCAGCTTGAGTTTTTCTGTTCTCGCTTGCGTCATCCTTGTCTCGGTTTTTCTCGAGATTGTCCCTTTAACAAAGACGTTTAATGTCATACAAGAAGTAGAACAAGACATATAATCAAAAAAATCCTCAACAATATGCACTGGGCCCTTGAGCAAGGCCCTTAACCCTAAACCGCTAAGACTTATCAGGGCATATGTAGTATAATGTATTGTACAGTAAATGTAAGCAGCACATCACAGTTTTACTGAACAATTCGTGCTTGATATACAGTATTAATATTTGTGTTTTATACAGATTTAAAGTGACAAGTTTTGAACTTCTGCTTGCCATTTATTTCCTGCAGGCTTCACTGACATGAGCACATACCTCTCAATTTTAAGTAAAGAAAAAAAAGGACGTAATGTTTTGATTATTTTGACAGATGAATACTATGAAAACTAAGATATTGTGCTTCTTATCAGAGGACACTTAGTGTCAAAATAAAAAAAAAAATTGTGTCACAAAACATCATCTTTTGTGTTCCTGTTCAAACCTGACTACTACTGTATGATTTTATTAGAAAAGAAATGACATACAACCAGGCCCATAAATTGTAAAACAAAAAGATAAGGGTTTTTCTTTTTTGGCTTCTGTCTATTTTGACCACATTGAAATTGAAATGCAACACTCAAGATGTAAGTGAAGTCAAGACTTTCAGCTTTAATTCAAGGGGTTTGACAAAAGTGTGGCATTAACCATTCCGGAATTACAGCTGTGTTCATGCATACAAATACAAACATTTGGGGCTCATACACACACCACATTTATGGTGGAGGGAGGAAACTCAGCATTGGGTCACGTC
Source organism: Clarias platycephalus (assembly GCA_030068275.1). Classification (NCBI taxonomy): domain Eukaryota; kingdom Metazoa; phylum Chordata; class Actinopteri; order Siluriformes; family Clariidae; genus Clarias; species Clarias platycephalus. Next base: position 22,011,256 of record JAQQZT010000014.1, on the reverse strand, counting down.
CATGAGTTCCAGACGTCAGGCAGTCATTGACTGCCAGGGATTTTCATCTTGGTCTTAATGTTTGTAATTTCGTTACTTTGTTCCCTTATTTAAGAGCAAAAAAATGGTCATTTGTATGAAAATGTCCCCTTGAATTAAATCTCAAAGTCTCACCTTGAGTGTCAATTTGGTGGTATATTGAGGCCAAATGGCAAAAAATCTTATCTTGATGTTCAAAATTTATGGACCTGACTGTAGGTCTGTCATGACAGATCATATCATTGTCTATACTGCTTTATCCTGTATACAGGGTCGCAGGGGGCCTGGAGCCTATCCTGGACCACTACAGCAACAATCATAGCATTACTAATAACAACCAGAACATTAAAATGTTCACAGTATGTCAATTACAAATTACATTTTTGTATTCTCATGCACATGTTGGACACTTATTTATTTTGTCTCTTCTGTCTCTAGTGACTGTAGACCTGGGCCCATATTTACTAAGCGTCTCAGAGTAGGAAATCGCTCCTAAGTGGCCAAAAATTCTCAGAATGATGCCATTTTGTTCCTATTTTCAGGAGTGGGAATAAGAGCTATTTATCAACGTTCTTCATCATCCATGGCACACACATTAAAATAATCATATTTTTATATGCATTTTATTTACTTATATAAAAGTTGCTGCCGCTGATTTAACCATTTTGATTTTCGATCATTTAAAACTTCTAAAATCTGTAAAAACTACCTCACCCACAATAACATGCAGCCTGCTTTACGTCTCTTAGTGTCGTAAAAAGTGACGTCCCACGCTTTCCTCGGCACAAGTCCTACTCCTCGCCGAAAGGAAGAATAGGAAGCTTTTACTGTATGTCCCCTGGGCCCGTATTCACTAAGCGTCTCAGAGTAGGAAATCGCTCCAAAGTGGCCAAATTCTCAGAGTGACACCATTTTGTTCCTACTTTCAGCAGTAGGTGTAAGAGCAATTTATCAACGTTCTTAAAATAGAAAATCACTCCTATCTCCACCAAAATGCAGGAGAGCTCCAGAGGTGTCCTAACTGGTAAGGAAGTCGACATTCCTTACCAGTCAGGACACCTCTGGAAATGACGTTCAGGCAGAGATGTGTGCAGAGGAGAGACATTTTGGTAATGCTGTGTAACATGGAGCTCATTAAAAGACACGTTTAACAAAAATGGAATACTATTTGTGACAGATTGCGTGCAACTGGTCCATCAACGAACATTTTGTATGCTGAATCCACAGATACTAAGGTGATTGCTACCTTCGTTTTTTTTTTTTTTTTTGGAATAGTGAAGTTTCAGCTTTGCAACAGTAATGATTTGGGTTTGGCACAGCCGACAACATCGGCAATAATAAATCAAACTTAACTTTTAATGACATCAAAAACATTATCACAGTATGTGTTTATAGATGCAACATGATCATCAAATTATTTGACATTTAGGTACATGTATGTGCGGCAAACTGACAGGTGTCATAGATGAGTTTCTCAAATTTCCATCTTCTCACTACAGTATTTATATCTTTGGAGGTAAGAGAAGGGCAGAAATTTACTTAATTTTTTTTTTTTTTACGTTTTACCAACGTCTCCGCAAGCTAAACGCTCTCATCCTCTCTCCAGTTTCACTTTCCTTTCGAAGTCATCTTGGCCAGATTATGACAGACCTACAGTACATATGGACTTTAAACAATTGTGATTGGAGCAGTCTGATTAGAATAATGTCATGCAGCGAGTCACACATCTATAAGTTTTGTCTATGAAAAGCTTTCACACAGCCCCTGCTGCTTTCAGCATTACACTTTTTCACTGTTTAAAGCACCTACTGTACTGTATATAATGTGCAGCTCGCCACATGATACTCATTGCTGAAACTAAAGGTAGGAAACTTCATTAAAAAAGCTTTATAAACAACTTTTATGTCCTACTCTGAGGTAGGAGTATTTTTTTTTGTAAGAATTAAATTTCAGCAATATTCCTAGGATCGATTCTGAGATGCTTAGTAAACACAGGCCCTGGCTTCTGCGGACAAAAATTCCATAGAGGATGCATTTCCCATGTCCTTTCCCAACTTTTAAGAAAAGTCTCCTCCTGCTTCCTGTCTGGATCCACCTCCATCCACACCAAGAAGGAGTTGTAAGCTGAAACATCCAAGATCTTCAGGAACACCACTGTGGACCAAAGTGGCATCAAACTCTTCCAAGAATTCAAAAATTCAACAAACCGAATTTTTTGGCCAATAATGTTGTTGTTTGTCTTCTCGTCAAGCGGTCGCCACATCGGATCAGGTTTTATGCCAGATGACCTTCCTGATGCAACCCTTCCATTTGATCCGGTCTTGGGACCGATACCTCATCCAGTGGGTGAAAACTGCACCTAGGCCTTCCACATGGCAGGCAAGAAACCTTAGACAGAAGGACTTACCATTATCAATGTTAAGACTTCCCATCATGTTCCTGTTGTAATCCCTTCCTGTTGGTCACAGTGGCATTACTGTGCAGAGATCTAATCACAAGCACTGTTTTTTTTAGGACACAACAGTGTGTACAGTTGAAGCCCTGTCCTTGGTAGAGTGTCCTTGGTAGAGTGTCCTTGGTAGAGTGTCCTTGTACTTCCTGATCATCCTCACCCTGGTATTTATTTTGGGGAGCTCCTGACCAAGAGCATATGAGGTATAAAAAAAAAAAAAAATACAAAAAAAATAACATTATCTTGTGCCTGTGCCTTTTTTTTTTTTTTTACAACACTGTAAATGTTTACCGCAAGGTTCCTGTGATAAACATGCATCTTCCAGGCATAGATTGTCCTAATATCATGTGTTCTCCATTTTTATTTCATTTTTGGACTCCCTGAAAAACAACCAGACACTCATCCACTGTGATGACTGGACTTTGGGTTAGAGATGAGTGACAGATGCTGTTCCCACTGCTGTTTTGTCTCAAAATCTTTCTGATTGCTGCCAGCTTGACCCGTTGACAAGCTCTGGGTTGAAAATCACCCGTGATGGCATGTGAGTGGCGTAATGGCATAAAAATGTGATTACATGAACCAGTGGTACTGTAGATTTGTTTCTGCACACACCAGACAAAATCATTTGTTTTGTCTTCGCAAGCACGTCTCCACTCAGAGATGGTCAGTATGGCCTCAACTGACTCCGTCAAAGCAGGCCTTTCTGTCAGCAGTCTGCAATTTGGCTTATCTCGTTGGCCCTGGAGTTTTCAGCTGACAGCCGATCTTTCCTCTCAGGTGGGGATGAAGACCTTCTGTATTCTCATTATTTGAACAGAATGTAAAAACACCTTCAGCAGGGCTTTTTCCTGGATTGCACCACATGCCGTCTTGGTCTCTTGGTCTGGATCATATTCTGTGTTGACTTCATTGGCTGACGTCCTGTATTGTGTCTCGTTTACAGTTTCCAGGCTTTTTCCTCCTCATCACCAGAATACAGTCGGCCAAAACGCAGTATTGGTGCTAATTTCTTTTTTTTTAATGTTATACTTATAATACAGAAAATGTGTGTTTAAAAATTCCATGTTTATGCAAAATGGAAGTGACCAATCTTACTTCCCTAAAAATTTCAAGTTGCTAACTTCAGATGTTTTGGAGAGATGATTTTATATGCGCACCAACAATGCACATTCTCAGCGTTATACATCTCGCTTCAAACAATAATCATTTAAAATGCAAATTATTCATATTTCTTTGAGTATTGATTCTAAAATTGGTGTAAGTTTCTAGAAGCATATGATCTGTAAAAATTGTTGCTTAAATTGGTTTTTGGTATAAAAGCTTAAAAAGCAAAAAATCTCTGTATTATATACATATATAAATGTCTGTAACTATGTCAAATTCATGTTGCAATATCTTAACAATTTTGTATTTTAGAATAATATACATTTTTATGTCTTTTTATCCGAAACCTAAATTGACCAAGTTTCATCTGAATAACAATTAAGATCATTGAAAGATTTGAATTGAAAAAAGTTAGAGATATTACAGACATAAAAGGGCATGAAATTGTATTTAGCAAATGTGTTTCTTTTAATCTGATAAAAATATAAATGCGTGTGCTTATTTACAAAAAACTAAGCATGGATCGGGAGATAAGAAGCATTAAGTATTGTAAAAAATGGTGTTATATAATGTGATTGTTTTTTTTTACCACCAACATGTTTTGGCTGAGTGTATTGTGAAAAAAAAAGCTACTGTAGGTATTCCAGAGTGGCAAGTAAAAATTCTATACATTATTAAAACTGGTGTAGTTCCTGTTCGGAAGGGACTCTATCGAGGAAACATTCACTTGGGGATTGCCAATGAAAGCCAGGAAGGTTGAGTGAGCTCTGTGTGTGCGTGTATGTGTGTGTGGGAGTGTGTGTGTATGCTCAAACGCACATGCATGTGAGGGAGTGCTGGAGGAACTGTGTGTCCTGCAGTCAATTTTATACATTCGTTGTAGTCTCACTCATCTATTTCTAAAGACCGGACGTGTTTGTTAAAAAAGATAATGAAAAAAATGTGTGCTCTGAGAAATCTTACATCAAACCATGCCTTCAAAACTGCACGATTGTTGTTTGTACAGACATATTGTACTGTATATTCCCACACATATTCTACTCTTTCTATCTATCTCTCCATCCATCCATCCATCCATCCACCCACGCATCTAGGAACCTCTGTAGCCCTGCCATTGACTGTGGAGGCCATTGTATTTATTCCCATTTTGTATGACCATGGTGAGACCTAATATTAGCCTAATATTCATATCTTTGGACTGTTGAAGGAAACCGGAGAAACTGGAAGAATCCCACCAACCGCGTGGAGAACATGCATACAGACCCAAGGCGAGAATCGAACCCAGGACCTGGAGATGCAAGGTGACAGTGCCAACCTTGGATAGGATGGGTCATTGTGCTGCCATATTCTATCTATACTTATGGATAAAAGAAACATTACACCATAAAAACTGTACCGTTATGATAACCCAAAATTAAATTCCTGGTTTTGGTTGCCTTGTGGGATCAAGACCACAGGTAAGGTAAAATTCCCATCATGCTTAGTAGAGAGTTATTTTATCATGGATAACCTAACTCACAACTTCTCAAGGGTCACCATGGCACGGAATTTACCATGTGATTATTTGGAGCTGACGGGTCCTGGTGTGAAAAGTAAACAAAACATTCTGATTGTGCATTGTGTCTTCGCACCATCATGCCCTGTTCAGACAGCGCTAGCAGAGAGAGAGGGCCGTCGGGATGCTTTAACTTGGTGCGATGCGAGCAGACGTCGCCAGACAGTTTGGAGTTGCCAGGAATACCATTTCCAGGCTGTGGAACAGATTCCAAGCAACTGGTTCCACTGCTGATCAGCCTAGGTGTGGAAGGCCAAGAGCGACGGTGCCGAGACAAGCCAGGCTAATTCGATGGCTTTGTTTGAGAAATCTTAGAGAAAATGCTGCCACTGCTGCAGGTATTCAAGGGTTACACACGATAAATCATTAAAATATTCAGTGGCATTTGGCTGTTGGCGGACGTGCTGGGTGTGCCAGGAGGGCGTGCGCACCGTGGGCATCGTTCACAACATATTAATTTTGAGTTTTGGGTGTAAAATCAAAGTTTCTTATTTATTTGACAGAAATAAAATTTGTAAGAAATTTACACATGCAACATTTCTTTTGTCCATGATAATATAATACCTAATGCACATTCTGTGCATTACAGTGCTATGAAAAAGTATTTGCCCCTCCCTTCTTTTTTTTCTTTTGTATATTTGTCACATTTAAATGATTCAGATCATCAAAGCAATGTTAATATCACATAAATATAACCGGAGTAAATAGAAAATGCAGGTTTTAAAATTATTATTTTATTTATTATGGTTATTAAAGCTGTCCAAGCATGCCTGGCCCTATGTGAGAAAGTAATTGCCCCCTAAACCTAACACCTGGTTGTGCCACCCTTGGCCACCACAACGGAGGTCCTGCTTAACTTTAGTCTTATAAGACCATAACAGATTCTACTTTGTTTATAAATCTCACCAAAAATGTGAAAAATGTCTAAATGTCCAAAATAATGTTTGATTTTTCTTGTTTTTTTTAAACTTGGATCTATCTCAGTCAAACTCGAGCCTTTGATACCTGATGTCTAGAGGTGTACGTGTGTTTTCATGGTTGAATGCATGTCAGTGCTCATTGTACTGTACCTCCTGACAATGTTAAGAACAGGTCTAAAAGCTGTGCTGGATGTCTGGCACAAAAATAAAGCTGGCAGAGTTAAAAAAAAAAAAAAAAAAAAAACAGCTCTGAGGTTATGTGCATTGTGGGATGCGTTTTGTCTTCCTGTCAGAATGGCATTGTGAACCAAACGGATAGCTTTTCAAGCCTCCTGGATAAAGAACTGAAAAAAACATCCGGGCTCACAATCAGTGACCCTCCTCTCGGAAGCCGGGGGGAGAACTGATGGACGTCTGAGTGATGCCTGAGCTCCATTAATACGATTATATTCTCCATCTAGGTGATGAATCAAATGAAGAAAGTTTATGCTGCGTTTTCATTGGTCTGTGTGGCTCATCAGTGTGACAGTATGGTGATGTTTGGTGAAGAAGCTGGAGTGGTTTAATCAGAGATCAAGAGTGTTGATCAGCGCCGGCGTTGAGATAATTACACACTCAAAGGCTGAAAGGTGAAAACGGAGATGTTTGATTTGTGAAGTCCAGAGGTGGGAGGTAACTGAATACTCGGTTTAACACATGTTTCACGTATCTGTACTTTACTTGAGTAGTTTTATCAGAGGATACTTTTTACTTTTACTCCACTCAAAAATACATCAAATCTCCTAATTAATTGCATTTCAGCATGGTGTTATGTTACAAAAGCACATTGATACTGCATTATTTAAAGCTACAGTACCTGCTGACTATTAAGCATAATTTCATCACTTGCCTTGAGATGAGATTGTTTTTTGTTCCCATTGTGATCGTTACAGTTGTGTACTCCATTTACACACAATTTTCCAATGCCTATAAATACAGCATATCATTTATTCATTTATTTATGTATTAAAGATTTAATGTTGCAGAACATCCTTGAGGCAGGTTACAGTTCTCAGTCACATAATAGTTATAAACCAGACGTTTTTTCTCTCTCTCTCTCTCGCCGCGTCCTTCAGAAACGTTTGCACTTTTCATTGCTTTAGAGAAAACATCACCATATCAATGATTTTTTCTTTTTCTTTCTTTCTTTCTTTCTTTTTTTTACAGCTGTTCCCATTAGGTTTCGCCACAGAGATTCAGTGATTTGTGTACGCTTTACACCGAATCCTCTTCTTTTTGCAACCCTTCCATGCAGATTAGGCTAACTGTCATTCCCAGAGTGTGTGAATGAGTGTGTGTGTGTGTCCCGAGATGGATCGGCGCTCCGTCCAGGTGTACCCCACCTCGTGCTTTAGGTCTCCTTGAAGGAGGTTCACCTTGACAACATGCCAGCCCATTCAGCTAACAGTTAAACAGTTAAACAGTGAAACTCGTGGGTGACTTGGGGTATGAAATTCTGTCAACCCCCTAAACCAAACCCCTGTCCTGTCCCGCCCCGCCTCACACCCGGTGACTTTATTCTCTTCCAACACTTGTAAAAACCATGCAACACTTAAAACAAAAGACGACAAGGAGTTCATTACGAAGGTGGATTTTTTTCTCAAGGATTCTCCACAGATGGTCTCCACCTGCTTATCCGTCATGTGGAGAAGTGTGTCGCCTTAGATAGAGTGTCGCCGAAGGACCAAAGCTCATGAGCAACGTTCGTTTTCATTTACAAGTTACACATTTATTAAAGTCATCCTGTTATCATTTATCATGTCGTCATGAGTTATTCATACCTCACACTGCGTTTAACACGACCTCGCGACCACAGGTGGATATCAGCTCGTAATATCTCTGCTCGACTCCTTCAGACGATACTACACAGTGCTCTGCAGTTGGAATGAACCAAACGCTCTAAACAGAGCGGGGTGCACTGTTCAGACTTCTGATTAAAATATAAAAGTACAAACATTTGTATTGTATTAATCACTTACTGTGAAAATGAAATTTAACAGTTTCTACGGCCATTTAAGGTAAAAAATACAGAGGTCCATTTATCTCCCTAGACATGAACGTCTGGCCCTCCACAAGTAAGGTGAGAAGCCGATCATTGAGCCACCATTGTCCCTCACCATATTAATGATTACACACTACTAAATTGGTTTATGTGGAGCATCCGCTGTGCAAGTCCCTGTGAATGATTTGTTACTATAGAAACGATGATATATTTAGAACGAGCTCATTAATATTAACCTGTCATTTGCAGAATCTGGCTGTTATGAAAAATGACACAGCGGATTTTTATTAACCAGATTAAAGAATGTATGAGCACTTTGGAATAACTGTCTATAACAGCAGATATGACAGTAGTGCAGCTGCAAACTGCAGGTTTATATCAATTAGCTTGATAGATAAATTAATTAATTAATTAATTAATGATGTTGGTTCAATCCTTTCTCATATCCCTTGAAGTAAATTACTTTGGTATAAAAACACATTTTAGAGTAAACATTACTATTCATTGTGCAATGTCCATTGTCATTTGTTAATTTATTTAACTGTCTATTTTTATGTAATTATTACTGTATGTACAGTATAAGGGCAGCACGGCGGCTTAGTGGTTGGCACTGTGACCTTGCACCTCCAGGCCCTGAGGTCGATTCCCCCCTTGAGTCTGTGTGCATGAAGGTTGCATGTTCTCCCCGTGCTTGGTGGGTTTTCTCAGAGTTCTCTGGTTTCCTTCCACGGTCCAAAGACATGCTGATTAAGCTAATTGACATTTCCAAATTGCCCATAGTGTGTGAATGTGCACGTGAATGTTGACTGGAGGTCCAACCATGGTTGTACAAAATGGGAATAAATACAATGGTCATCATTGGCCTCTATGGTCCCTAGTTGGACTACAGAGGTTCCTAAATGGATGGATTAGGTATAAGTGGCATTTGGTGGCTCAGTGGTAGGTTTCTCACCTGCCATGCGGAAGGCCCCGGTTCAATTACCACCCAATGCCCAAATCCCAGTCACTGGATGCAGTGCTGGACCCAAGCATGGATAAAATGGGAGGTCTGATGGAGTGAGATCATACACCTTCAGTGTTCCCATTGTGTGTACACCTTAAAACAAGAATCACTGCACGCTGCTCTTCTTTCATGCAAATCACCAATGTGGCTTCCATTTTTGCTCGCATCGCAGTTACAAATGAACTGAAGTAACACATTCACACCTGCACAGCAGTGACTGGGGAGACAGGAGCCTTCGTATTAATGACAAATATACCAAATGACTGCCTTGTGAAAAATAAACAAGGCTTAATTTTTATTTGTGTGCATATGATTTCTTCCATGATAATTTTATTCGCAATCAGTGGCGTGCTTATGAGGGTTTATAGCAGGTCAAAGTATCTGAGTATTTAAACGCAGTGACATTTTCCTTTAAATGATAAATCTCTCCAAAGGACTGTTACTGTACGTAGTTCCTGAATAAATTTATACAAAATATAAATGCAAAATGTTCTAATTACGCAATTCAACATGGACTAAATCATTCATATCCTGTAGAGAGAGATCAGAAGAAAGCAAACATCTATTTCCTGATTTAGATTGAAAAAATCTTCAGATTTTCCACAGAGATGTTTATCAATCAGAAAACGTCTTAAGAACAGAGCAGCTGCAGCTTTTTCACGTAAATATAAATATATAAACACATTTTTAGGAATAAATACTATAAACTCAATCTTGTACTTAGGTGAAAGGGTATAATTATTGAGGGAATTATATTAGGTGTAAATAAACCTTTGTAAAGCAAAGTCACGAAGGAAAGAACCAGGTCTGATTGCAGGGTGAATACCTGTGGAGAAAGTTTGATCACATTTTGTAAGTTTAATGACGCACTGAGTACTCGGTCTGATGCACTAAACAATCAGGCATGATTAATAAACCTTTTCTCCAGGTCAGGCTTTCAGTCTTCTCATCCCATTCCCGTCACCACACAGGGCGCGCCTGATGGTGGCAAAATGATTTTTAAAAAGTCATTAAGGTTGGTCTTTCAAGCATCACTTGAAAACACAAGATGACAGGTTCGTTTTACCTTCCTGAAGGATGAGAGAACAGGATAAGATGGCATTGTCTAGGTTGGATGCTTTAACCTTCACTGGGAAGAGCCAGAGAGACCAAAAACCTTAAACCCACCATCAGCATGCCAACTACAAATGCTACAGAGTCCAGATGATTTATCATCAAATTCATGATAAATTTCAAATAAAATTCATGGAATCATAATGTGTTACTTGCTGATCTCAAGGCTTGGACAAAATAAACCACATTTCATACACCTGAAAAGATATGATTTCCTTTCCTGGCACAGTTTCCTTCACATTAAGCTTTGCTGATTTATGAGAATGTTTATTTTTTCAATTACTGACTGGTATGATGTCTTTTGTATCTTTCAAAAATCCATCAAATTTCTTTATCTCTCACAGAACAACTAGTACATTCCGCAGAAACTGCTGCCCTTGTGCCCATCACTGCAAAAAATCATGCAACTAAATCAGCAAAACTATCATCAGTCCTCTTCCTCATTGATCTTTTAGCATTTTTAAACACAGTCAAAAGACTATCCTACTCATCTTCTTGAGCTTTGGAAATCATGGCATGGCAATGCTATACTTCCCAATGCTATCCTTCCCACAAGGCTCAGTGCTCAGCCCCCTTCTGTTCTTTCTTTATACCTGCCCCCTTTTTGAGGTCATAACCTCAGTATGGGGTTTGTTGGGACCAACGCCTACACCTCCATCAGATGGTGTTACTCTGGGATGCTCCCACAACTCCCAGCAGCAAATCCTCCCTTCAGGGGAGATTGGGCTACAGATATGAAGATGAGGGTTAGGGAGGAAACATGGGTTTCAGGGAACATTATTTCTATGCAGAACATACAGAAGAATTAGGAGGAGAGGGAAATGCAAGACCCCAGAGAAGATAGAGAGAGAGAACAAGAGACCTTGGAGTTACCTCTGTCAGTCATAGTGTGTGGTGACACTGGAGCACCACCAAATTATGACACTGAGGAGATCATTGATTTGGTTTCAGCACCACCAAACCAACAATCTCCTCAGTGTTTTCATTTTCTGCCATCAGCAAATCCTGTACCGTACCTCTGTACAAGCAAGACCAACACTTACCTCTGAGTTACCAGCCTCAGAAATCACCAAGTAACAAACAGCACTTCAGATTAGAGTTTTACAGAGTATAAGTAGCAGACACATCTTAATATCACCCGTTCAAAGAAGATTACTGTGTATTTTGGATAAACGGCTTCAGCATTGTTTTATAGTGTAGAAAGAAATTTCCTGTAGAAATCAGAAAAGAAAGGAATTAGAAGGGGTGTACAAACTTTTAACTAGTACTGTAAGCAATAATAATTCCATTATTACAGAATGATGGATGCTTTTTTGTGACCAGTAGCCAAAGTTCATTTTGTCTTCCTTGGACCCTGACAGTTTCCTAATCAGGGTTTAGTGGTGCTTTGCAAGAGTGTGTGAATCGGTGTAAGCTGTGAGCTGTTCTATAATTTTAATGGACTAAAATGTCAAAAAGTGAAGGCCACTCGGCCCTGGTGTCTCCCAGAGTAAATTATAGCTTACAGTATGATTGTGACGAAAAAACATTTCAGGGCTTCACAGGCTTTCTAGTAATAACGTGTGTTTTTACAGTCTGTTTCCTCTACATGCCAAAACACCAGGGCTGTGGTTAATTATTTATCCAAAAAGTTCATCAAACTTGGCAAAATTTTTCAACAAATTACTGACGCTATTCTGCTGACGCTCATCAGAATCATCACAGCTCTGCTATACACTGTGTTGTGCTCACTGCGATGCTTTATACCTGACATACTGTAATGGAGCACAATTACTGGCCATTGGTGGGATGTGCAGGCCTCTAAAGTGAACATCAAACACTTTAATATACTGTTGTCACAACTACTTTAATCAAGTGGCTGACTTTGACAAGTATTTAACTCTGCTGCGTCTTACAGTGAAAGGTTCTCCTGCACCAGAGAAAGAGAGAATGTTTGTTAGAGGTGACAGTAAAATCACCAGAAAGCAACAGATTGAAAAGAGCTTTAGATGACAGACTGGGGAGGAAAAGTGATGTGCCCTTTGTCATTGAAGTTGGCATAAAGTGCTAATTGTTAACCACATAGTTCCCAGTTTCCCCCTTCTGGTGCTACTCAGTGAAGGAATTACAGGTAAGATGTTAGTCACTTGCATGTATTTTAATATGTAAAAATACAATATTTTCCCCCAAAACTATGGTAGATCCTTACTAATTGTGCATAAACAGCACAGCTGACAAGTCTTAACAAGAAATCCAAATGTAAACTTAAGAATTCACGATGGGTGCCAATATATTTAGCAATGTTGTGTGGAAAGATGGGACTGGTAGCTTGACCCAGATGGTGTTTACCAGCCATAATCGGTCAGAAATACGTTTTGTTAGTTTGTGAAGGCTTATACAAATAGAAAAAAATCAGATGAAGAAAGGAAAATATTGATTTAAACCATACATTTCAGAACCTGAGGGAAATTCCAATATTAGCTCTGATCAACAAAATGGGGATGAACAATAGAGCTGTAATGCAGGGTTTGGAAAATATGTAAAATTTAAATGGTTTTCTTGTTTTCTCGGCACGTAGACAAAACCATCCCAACCCTCCATCCTGCCCACTACCAGTCACATAAGTGTAAAAACCACCCACTCCTAGTCAGGTGCCCACTACCAGTCACATAAGGGTAAAAACCACCCACTCCTAGTCAGGTGCCCACTACCAGTCACATAAGGGTAAAAACCACCCACTCCTAGTCAGGTGCCCACTACCAGTCACATAAGGGTAAAAA
>JAQQZT010000014.1:21930970-21942326 GCA_030068275.1 Clarias platycephalus | reverse complement strand
TCGAGCCTGGCCGGGAATCGAACCCGGACCCTGGAGGTGCAAGGCGACGGTGCTAACCACTACACCACCGTGCCGCCTGCATTTGCTACAGTGACTCTTCATTTTAACACACATTCTTACACGTGTGATATAAATTTTGAGAACCATGTATGGTCTGTGTCGATCTTTAACAACAAATGTCTCTCTGCCCTTAGTGTCGAGATGGAGTGGGGTTTGAATCTCACCCCTGGTCTGAGTACATGATGTTTCCATGTTCTCGCTGCGCTTGCAGGGGATTTCTGCATGGTGCTGGTTTCCTCCCACAGTCCAAAGGCTGATTGGTGTCTCCAGATTCCATGTGACTGTGTGTGTGTTTGTGCATCCTGCCTTGTATCCCTGGGATAGGGTTCTCTGTGATAATTACTGGATGGTATGGGTAGTTAGCGTAAAGTTTTTTCACCAAGAGAAATGCTTCCTGTTTTCCCTTTTTTGTTTTTAACAAAAAGTCTCTGCTCTACTCGATACTAATATATTCCCCAATCTCTGCTCTGGGCATGCCGATTCTACAGCCAGCTGCGCAAGACTACACTTTTACAGTATATCATGTTAAGGGAAGTGTTCGGGTTTGTACAACACTGTTATTGTTGTTGTTGTTGTTGTTGTTATTATTATTATGCATCCAAACAAGTGTTTTAAGATCTGATCCTTCTGTACCACAGTGCAATTTGATGCCCAGGTTCATTGTTTGGCATTCGTATTGATTTATTTCCTCTCCCTGTTAAGAGTGTGTCACAATACTGTACTCCGGCTGGAAATGTACTCTGTGAGGCTGTGAATGGAAGTGCACTTTTAAGGTTTCTTCACTGCACAAGATAAAGCCTAAAATAGCTACTGTAAGCCCTCAAACTATTTTTTACATGAAATACATGTATATAAAAACATGACCATTCAGCTATTTTTTTTTAAATAGAAATGCTGGTTCCATCCTAGTGGGAGACTTTGTGCAACAAAACAAAAAAAAAAAGTTTGTTAAAATTCAATTCAACTTTATTATCATTGTTATAAATAACAGAGTATAAATAACAATGATATATCATTGGAACATCATCTTTCCTGGCATGTAATGTAATAAAGTGTGACCATAGTGCAGCAGTGCAGTAACCATAAAGGGAGAGAGGGGGCAAGAACCAAAAACAGTGTGTGTATGCATGTGCTGCAGCAATGCAAAGTCCAGTTCACAGTTATTCTAATAGTGATGTATAATATGTAAAAGTAGGTGGGGACAGAGACGGATGTAACTGCTCATTCAACAATCTCACAGCCTGTGGTTCTGGTGCGTATGGACCTATACTGTACCTTCTACTGGAGGGAAGTAACTGGAACAGATGAGGCTGATTACGTAGGATGCTCTGCACTCTTGGAAGGCAGCATGTACTGTAGTGTAGATGGTGCTAATCTCTGGGAGACTAGTCCCGATGATTTTCCCCGCTGCTTTCACCACCTGCTGCAGCACCTATTGTTCCAGTTTAGGGCAGAGGTGATATTATTACCCCATGTTAGGTCCTCTGTCACGATTAGGCCAAGCAATTTAAAGCTGGTGACCCTCTCTACCGTCCCATTTCCAATAGTAAGTGGTAAGTGAGTGGTCCTTGTGTTCCTACGAAAATCCACGATCATCTCCCTGGTCTTCTTGATATTGAGGGCCAGGTTGTGGGTATCACACAAACTGCCTTCTGTATGAAGACTCATCGTTGTTAGTGATGAGGCCTAACACTATGATGTCATTGGCAAATTTTATGATGTAATTAGAAGGAAGGTGGTGCTGCAGTCATGTGTGTAGAGTGTATAAAGTAAGGGACTTAGTACACATCCTTGGGGAACCCCGGCGTTAATACACACAGTGGATGTTATGTGTTTGTCTATTCACTGAAAGCGATTTGTTAAAAGTCCATAATCCAGTTGCACAGTACAGTGCTTAATCCAAGCTCACGAAGCTTAGTTTGAAGCTTGTTTGGCAAAATGGTGTTAAATGCTGAGCTAAAATCGACAAAGAGGAGCCTAGCATGCATATTTTTGCGTTTCAGATGTTTTAACATAGAATGGAGCACAATAGCCACTGCATCTGTCGATCTGTTTGGTCTGTATGCAATACAGTACCTCGGCATACTGTACAAACACCGCCCTTCAGAAGTTTCACCTTAAGAATTGAAATTTTGCCAGAAATGTGCCTCGGTGTATAAAGCATGTATGAGCATACTGTATGAGTCAACGAACCAAACGCTGGCTAAGTCATGTGAATGTGTCTTTTCTGAATGTTTTGATTGTTTTTATATGCAAAACTATGATTATAGTGTTGGAAGTTGGTAATATTGGTAAAAAAAAAAATTCTGTACCGGATTATCTGCATGTACATTATTTGATATGGCACAATGCGTTTTACAATATGAAATTTCACCGTAAGAACTCGCCTCCGGGACTATACGGATTAAATTCATACAGTATGTTGAAATACCGTTGTAAAATGAAGAATCGGGGAAATTTAAGACTTTTAAACAGGACTCTGTACTGTATATTAAATATAATTACAGGCAGTTAAAAGTCTGATATAATTATGATTAAGTCATGAAAACACTTTTTTTGGTGAATTTTGGCGGAGTAAAACGATTCTGTATGGCATGAAGTTGAAGAACAATAAGCAACTACTGTACAGTACATGGCGGAAACAGTTCTTTTTCATCATACCGCTACAGGCCATCACTGATTACTTTACTGTAACAACCAGACAGAGAGTGTTTAATTCTTTACATTGCGCTTTTGTGTAATTCCACACATTATGATTCCTTGTAATAGCCTCAGAGTTCTCTCTCTGGATAACGCACCGTTTTAAAACAGAATTTTAATTGACAAAATAAACTTTCCATCATCTCAATTTCAGAATGTCCCGCAAGGCAGATTACTCCATCTCTCTCTCTCTCTCTCTCTCTCTCTCCTTTTCTCTCTCTCTCTCTCTCTCTCCTTTTCTCTCTCTCTCTCTCTCTCTCTCTCTCTCTCTCTAATGGATGACATTTTTTAGCTTCACACAAAATGGACCCCAGGGAAAATCGCTCTATCTTGGCTGCTGATTTTTATTTCATTTATATATTTATTTACTTTTTTAATCACAGGTTGCTCGAGGTTCCAGACGCTACAGCAGAAGTTCAGATAAGGAGTTGAGGTGAATTTTTAATTCATGCAAAGCCTTCTGTGGATTTCAGCTTTTCAGTTTCAATGAATTTCACCACAGAATGAGATCATCCTCCCAGCTGCAAGCATGACAGCATTCAATTAAAATTCATAATGTGTGTGTGTGTGTGTGTGTGTGTGTGTGTGTGTGTGTGTGTGTGTGTGTGTGTGTGTGTGTGTGTGTGTGTGTTAGATGTGCGATGAGGATACAGTATACTCATGGAGATGTTGAGCGGAAAATCAACTTTTGAAAATTGAATTACACTGTAAGAGATTATCAATATGAACGTGTAATGTGTACGCAGAAAACATTACCATAATATTCAGTAGGTATTCAGAGACCTGATTATATTATTCTTGAAGTCACTGTTGCAATTTTTCCCGCTACAATTTTATTAGAATGATTCTCGCACCACATTTCCAGTGAGATAAAAATCTAACATTGAGGAGAAAGCTAAACGTGTTCAGGGATGTTTGTAAAAGTAACAGACATTAAAATGTGTCTGAACCCAAAAGAAGAAAAAAAAGTAGTGCGAGGAATATTGAGCTTTCCAGCTTGTATATTCATGATTTTATATATCTGCCCCAAAACTCAGCATTTTTCAGCGTTATATTGTCTTATTGTCTTATCTTATATTGTCTGATAATCATTTAAAATGCTAATTATTTATATTTCTTTGTATTAATACTAAAATTGGTTAAAGCTTCTAGAAGTATATAACGTCAAAATTGTTGCTTAAATTTGTTGCTTAAAAAGGTGTTCCTCTAGGACCAGGGTTGGTTACTTTTTATTTTGCTTTATTTCATCTTACAACAAATATCTGCACTCAACGAGCTGTATTTCTTAAAGTAGGAATAACGCCATCTGCTGACAGCTAGGTGTAATTGTGTGATTTGCATTCCCTCCATGAATTGTTTAATCATGTAGCAGTTGTAAGAAATCAGAGACGGGTGCAGACAGTAACGAAATAGCACCCTCACAGTTTATCACAAAAAAAATTACAATTACAATCTGAAAAGTATAAAAGTACAAGATTTGGGTATAAAAAAAATTGAATTATACAAATAATATATACAAATACAATATATACAAATAAATAATAACTGTAGGCAGAGTAATCCAACAAATAAACAGACAAATAAATAACTAAACTAATTAAACAGCAGAAGAAGAAAAAAACATCACAGTGTTCCACTGACAATAGCAGAGAAGATACTTTAAGGAAGTCTTAAAATAAGTACTTAAGGTGAATGGAGGACTTCTACTTTTACTCAAGTACAGGATTTGAGTAGTCTGCCCACCACTGGTGTTGCATCAGGAAGTACTGTACAGTACCTCCACATAAACAGAACTAACAACCTTGAAGTGGATGAACTGCAAAAGCAGAAGACCACATCAGGTTCCTCTCCTGCCAGCCAAGAGCAGGAATCTGGGGCCATCACAGGCAAAGACTGACCTAAAATGGACAGCTAAAAGAACAGCTGGTTTGTTTTTCTAAATTTCACCTGGGTGAGCCTGTGCTCATGACAGTCTTGGATTCCTGTTCTTGGCTGACAGGAGTGAGATATAACATAATGACTATCGAAATATTAAATTATTGACATTTTTCCTGTATAAACTATTTTAACCTTATAGATAATGCAGTTAGCATTGTATAGAGAGCAGTTGAGAGAGAGTTAACATTTTTGAACATGAACAAACCAATGCACGACATGGAGGTTGATTTCTGGTGCTATGGGGCTGTCTTGCAGACGATGAAAATAAATTGAGTGTCGTGTGCTCTGACACTGTAACCTAAATTTATTTATTTATTGGTTCATGTCCAGGGTGGAAAATAATGATCAAAATGTGCTCCTGTGAAACTTGAGTTCTGGTTCAGTGTGGTGGGATTTAGTACATACTGTACTGCACTTTGGTTTGAGGTTGTTTTTTCCCCTTCAGAAATAAAATATTTAACTTTTAATACACACATTAATGCACACATTAATGCAGTAAACCCCTGAAAGATCTTAATCTTATCAAGAGATGGCATGTTCACCCAATTCCAACAGCGAATCAAATCACAGCTTGACGAAAGTCTACATTTTATTAGTTTGCGTTGAATAAAAAATATTGATAACGTAAACTGCTGAGAGACTGGAATCTAATTAAGAGATGGCATGTTCACCCAATTACCCATTAAAATAAAAATACATTTTAAAAAATCAGCCATTAAAGCTGTAATAGAATCCTTTACAGTTACATTTAGCAGACGCCCTTATCCAGAGCAATCCAGAGATACTGTAGCTGAATGATCTTTTGGGGATGATTACTATCTACTGTAGCTAGAAACACATATAATTACGCAGTATCACACTTGGAGATGGTGGACATATCCCTTGAATTTTTCCCCATTTTGTCACATTACAATCACAAACGCAACTCTATTTTATTGGGATTTTGTGTGATAGACCAACACAAAGTGGTACATACAGTAATTGTGAAGTGAAAGAAAAATAATACGTGGTTTTCAATTTTATATATTTATAAATAAATATCTAAAAAGTGCTGCATGCAACCAATTGCCTTCAGAAGTCACCTACAGTAATTAATAAATAGAGTCCAAGAAAGTCATTGTTGAAAGAAAGCCATAAGTAGTCTCTTTGAAGTTTGAGACAAGCCATGTGGAGGACACAAAAAACATGTGGAAGAAGGTGCTCTGGTCAGATGAGACCAAAACTTTTTGGACTAAATGCGAAATCACATGCGCCCTGAAATCACCATCCCCACCATAAAACATGGTGGTGGCAGCATCATGCTCTGGGGGTGCTTCTCTTCAGCAGGGACAGGGAAGCTGGTCAAAGTTGATGGGAAGATGGATGGAGCCAAATACAGGGCAATCTTGGAAGAAAACCTCTTGGAGTCTGCAAAAGACTCGAAAATTGCTGTTGTTACTCTCCATCTAGTCTGACTGAGCTCGAGCTATTTTGCAAAGAAAAATGGGCAAAAATTTCACTTTCAAGATGTGCAAAGCTGGTAGAGACATACGACTTGCAGCTGTAATTGCAGTAAAACGTGGTTATTCAAAGTATGGACTCAGGAGGGCTGAATACAAATGCACGCCACACTTTTCAGATATTTATTTGTAACAAAAACATTGAAAATCATTTTCCTTCGACTTCACAATGATGTGCCACTTTATGTTTCTTTGTGTCACATAAAATCCCAATAAAATACATTTTACATTTGTGGTTGTAACCATGACAAAATGTAAAAATAAAAATAAAAAAAAAGTTCAATGGGTATGAATATTTTTGCAAGGCACAATGAGTTCTGTGTTTTGGGATTAAAATTTCCTGGTGTCACCAGAGCCATGAAAACTAATGTGTATTCAGTGAAAAGAAGGCCCTGCTGAAAAAAAAATTTGGGACATCAGTCACTTTACCCCAAATAAAATATCTTTCTGAATTTCAAATAAAAATTTTATTTGTGACATACGCAGCCATACACAGTATTACATGTAGTGAAATACTTATATCACTGCCTATGATCTAAAACGAAGGGGTTTCACAGTACAGTTAAAATATTAAAATTGAAATATAGAGCATTAAATAGATGAATAGAGAATTCAAATGGAGAAATAAAATATGAAATTACAGAGAAACCTATAATAATATAATAAACTTTTAGCTGAAAAAAAAAACTTATTTTTATAATTAATTTTTTTATAATAAATATAGAAAACGTTTAGCTGAAACATTTACTGAAGAATGTTATAAGACAGTTGTTTTGCCGTGGGGACACACCCTAGACTTTCACGACTGCGACAATCTGCGAGCTTCATTTATTCTGCATTTTTACTGTGACAGTGCTCGGGTTCTGCTTCGGGTTCAAATTGCATTTCAGCCTAATTTTAAGAGTTGTACACGATTCTGACATGTTTACATCAGCTGTATTATAAAAGGCGAGTTTGTGCTCCATATACAGTAAATAAAAAAAAAAACTGTATTAGCTACCACGTTGGTAAAGATTTGAAATTTACACTAAGTAATGACTGCCCTGGATCGATTTGTAATTGCAATTGTCTTCTATTACAATCTAGTTAATAGATTTGTAGCTAGTGTTAGCTGTGAACAGAATAACATGGACGTTATCTCACCTATCAGACCTACTCTCACCCACACTGAGACCCAGATTTAGTGTCATTAACCACTAGACAACACCTGGGACACGCCCAGTCATACATATAGTTACATGTCACAGTGCTGTTACTGTCTGTTATCAGCACTTTTGGAACGTATCTTATCTAGTCAGATTACTCAAAACTAACATGAGATCTCCTAAGCTGACGTACAAACCGAACCACTTAATGAAATCCCAGTAGCACTTGGTAATGAGTTTAGTTAGTCAGCTGAGGCTACTTGTATTTTTTAAACTTTAGAATGTTCGACGAAAGTGAAAGGAGAATGTGGGATATCCGTTTCAACTGTGGACATTTAAGAAGTAATTCGTAAAACGTAATTATTTACAGTAGGTACCTAATGACTTGTTTACTCTTATCAGGGTGAGTTTGTTTTATTTCTACTTTTGCTTTAACATTCTTTTACTTATTTCCAAGATTTTTAACTTTGGTACTTCTTTTTTGCTTTTTGTTCACACAGTTTGACGAATTGCGTTACATAATTTTTTTTTATGAGACCTGAGTTATTAAATAAACCACAAAAGAAATATCCCCAGATAATTAATTAATTTTTCCAGCTTGTCATTTAGCTATTCACCCTCAGGCACATTATTATAGATCCTACTATAAATTATTACACTATTCTATGTGATGACTGTAATCGTGAGATGAACGTAACTCTGAACTTGTCGACATGTCCTGGGGTCTTAAATAGTTTTATTAAATATTAATCACTCACTTTCTTTTCAGACAGCAATGTATCTCAACAGGAACTGAGAGAAATTTACATTTAGAGCTGCTTTTACACCCGACATTGTGGAGCAAAGAGAGCAGAGTGAATAGCACTGAATACACACTTCTTTTGTGCTGCATTTTTGGGGGAAATTGCTTTGAGGGAAATAAATAAATATCACATTTATACCCAAGGTAAAGTAGAATAACTGATGCTTTTTTTCATTAACTTGTTTGTATGTAAAAGTGGGAGAACCAATCTGACATTTTCTAGTGTGCACTAAACAGAAATGTTTAACACCTTACTCTAATAGGAAAATGCATTATTTTAGGATAAGTACAAGAGTTAACATGTCTGCATTTATATCTAAATTCATAAATTCATCTTATAAGCTGACCTCAATTATGCACCGACGTTAATTTTATTAGGATCCAAGAATGTCTCTGTGTCCTGTCTAAAGGTTGGAAGAATTATAATTGTTGTGCTACTTAAAAATTATTATATATAGGCCAAATGCCTAAAATGCCTAAATGTAAATCTAAATAAGTATAGTATGATGATTAAAACAATAATTAACAGTAAGCAGAATTAACAGCAAACATGCACAAGGTGTCCAGCATTTATTTTAGCTGTTAATAAAAGACACATGGAAAAGTATTGGGGAACTTCGTGAATGTTCAGTTGGTGTTCATTGACTCACTGATTGTTTTTTCTCACATGTCCAGTTAGATAAGAGGATGCAGTGTGCATTTTGGTTACCAACACTCTGCACTCCCATCCATTATCACGCCTGCTGGTGAACATGAACCAGCTCCATTGTTTCAACACGGGTTAGTGAGTTATGTCACATCGTGGAAACATTTCAATCATTCTAGAGAAGCTCTTTACATCTATCCTTAGGATTCTGTCACATAGTTCAATATGTTGTTTATAATGGTGATGATGCAGCTGTGAGAAGGACATCTGGCACCTCGATGTGAGCACATCAAAAGCATCATTTTAACTTATTTATTTTCACCTGAATGCAACAAGTCGCCTGTGTAGTTCACAAAATGTTAAGAGGGATAAAACAAGGACCTAAACTGCACTTCAGCTGGTTAAACTCATTAACGTCTTCCATCCAAGGGCAAATCCCTCAGTCAGACATGAGGGGGTGTAGAGTGGAGAGGTGATGGTTTTTCCTCTGTGACGTTGGATGGTAATTAAAAAAAAATCATTACAGTGCTTATTTGAGGTTTTCAATACCTTACATGGGCTTGTTTTTGCATATCATAGCGAAAATCAATCAATCAACATTTATTTATTTATATAGCACCTTACAGCATTTTAAAAAATGACAATAAAAATGTCAACAAGATACTGTAGCAAATAAAAAAATAAAAGCAAAATAAAAGACATACAAGTATTTAAAAAAACACTATGAATATATCAAAAGAAATTCTACGTACATTATTCTGCTTTGAATGCTGCTTCCTTCTGATTGAGTTTGATAAAGCACAGGATAGTTTATGACAAAGAGCTGCTGCATGAGTTTGAATCTTGGTGAATGGATGTCAGTTTATTGGAAGATGGTACAGATTTTTATTTATTTTTTCTTATTCACATTTGCGGCGCCAGTACCCCCGGTGATTACACCCTTGATTGTGCCAAGGCTCTGGCAGTTTTCGAGGAAAATGTAATTACTACCTGTGAAGGCTTTTTTTTTTCCACAAAATCTCTGCATGATTTTAGAACTTTCTAGGGTCGTCTTACCCCCTACAGTAAATACAATAATAATAATAATTATTATTATTATAATAATGATGCACAATATTTTTTTGCACTTTACCGTGATAGTTCAATATGCTTAACAATGCAACCAACAATCTGACGGTTTAATGTCCAGCATTCTTCATATCGTAATGTTCAATTCAATTGAATTGAATTCAATTATATTTGAATAGCGCTTTTAACAAAGATCACTTTAGCAGAATCAGAAGAAAATTATGGAAATGTGCGAGAAAATGTGTATGAATCAGAATGATCAGACTGTCCCTGATGGACAAGCCGAGGACGACGACGACGACGGTGCTGATCATCTCTTTTTATGTCTTAATAAAGTCACGACCTGCATGATAAAAAAAACTCTCTGAAACTGAATGAGAATAAAACCGAAGTTATTCTACTAAACTAACTTCATTAAAGCACAGTTACTGTAGGTTTTTTTAAGGAATAACCTGCACAATCCTGCAAACACTCTAAGACCTTCTTGAGCCTTTTCTCCAATTGAACAAGAATGTAAACACAGCTGTAAAGAGTCTTTTTTTTTTTTTTCATTTCAGATCAGTGGCAAAGGTGAAACACTTTCTTTCTAGTAAAGACCTTGAAATTGTAATTCATGCACTAGTTTCCTCTCGATTGGATTACTGTAACTATTTGTATCTTGGCCGACCTCAATCTCCACACTGTCTCGGTTACAGGTGGTTCAAAATGCAGCAGATTCTTTAGAGGAACTAGGAAGAGGGATCATATCTCCCCTGTCCTTGCTTCATTGCACTGGCTCTCTGTACAATTTAGAGTCGATTTTAAGAACCTCTTCTTTATATACAAGACACTGCAAAATTCTGCTCCGGAGTATATTTGTAATCTCATTGGCCCGTATACAGACTCTAGACCTACTTTTAATAATTGCCTGTAAATAACAATTTATCAGGTGATTAAGCATCATTACAACTAGTATAAAATTAAGGCATGACTCACATCGCATCCAGTCAGCAGCTCCGCTCGCCATAAGAAGTGCTGGAGAAGCACCGAGTGTAAGTTTGGCCGCAGTCACGTGACTGCTGCTTAATTAGAAGATCAGGTCGATCTGGTCCTCAAGCTCTTTAACTGTTTGTCTTTCTTCGTCCGATCGCCTTGCGAAGGAGTATTTTA
This sequence comes from Clarias platycephalus, assembly GCA_030068275.1. Taxonomy (NCBI): domain Eukaryota; kingdom Metazoa; phylum Chordata; class Actinopteri; order Siluriformes; family Clariidae; genus Clarias; species Clarias platycephalus. Next base: position 21,931,319 of record JAQQZT010000014.1, on the reverse strand, counting down.
GCACAAAAACAAAAAAAGACAGAATTTTCTCTCATATTTAGCTGCTTCCACGTCAGTCACTATTCAATACACTAACTAACAATCTGTTAATGAGACTCGTTCAGAATGGTCTAATCACATGAGCCCAAATATTTAAAAACAATATTGATTCACTAAGAACAAAAGTGGGAGGATGAAAAAATCCAATTAGAGCTCAGCCTCAAGTCACATGCTTTAAGTCACCCGCGTACATGAACACAAACATAATACAGTTTAGATTTTTTATTTTATTTTAAATAAATTATATTAAGAAATACAGTGGAATATTGTGACTAAATGACTTTATTTCATTATTAAAATAAATAATTAT
>JAQQZT010000014.1:21916112-21930870 GCA_030068275.1 Clarias platycephalus | reverse complement strand
AAAAAGTAGAAGTACACAAAAAATCTACTCAATTACAGTAATGCGAGTAAATGTCATTCATTACTTTCCACCTCTGGCCTTGCCTCGCCTTGCCTCGCCTTGCCTCGCCTTGCCTAGGGTAGCTGGAAGTTCAATATAACAGTTGATGTTTTTAAGTTAATATTTTGGATGCTACTCAAAATATGTTTAAACAAATATTTAAATAATACAATAATATTAATGCTAAAATCATAAATAATATTAAAAGGAAGACACAGTTCATGTCACATTCTCATTAGGGCTTGAGCCACATGTTCGGATTCTAGACTCGCCCCTAATTAAAACCTCAAACCTCAAGACTGAGACCAGATGCAAGAATCAATTCCAATAAATTCATGTCGTTAACCCTAATGATCGCCCAAATGTTTAGTTCCTCCATCTACACTACCAGTCAAAAGTTTGTACACGCCTTGTAATTCCATGGTGTTTCCTGGTGTTTATTTCTTTCTACACTGTAAAACGACACTGAAGGCAAAATACACAATCATTTCCTTTGAACAGTTGATATTGAGATGTATATCTGCTACTTCTGCTCTGTAAATCCTTCATAACGGCTCTAATCTGAGGTGATTTTGAGGATAATTGGTGATTTCTGAGGCTGGTGACTCTAAATGAACGTCTCGTCTACAGCAGAGGTCAGTTTTGGTCTTGATTTCCTGGGAAGGTCTTCATGAGAGACAGTTTCATCATGGAGCTTGATGTGTTTTACAAACACACTCGACACGATACTGTTCTTACAAGAAACGTTCCAGAACAGCCGACCTTTGTGCCTTAAAATTACAACTTCATTTGTCTTCATTTTGAAATTCCATATTTTTATTTCATAGTTTTGAAATCTCTTTAAAAGTATTGTATTGTATCGAGAATGTAGGAAATAAATCACAAAACAAAAAAGGTGTGTCCAATTTTTTTTTTGACTGGTGCTGTGCATGTTCTAGTCTAACTAGACAGTTTTCTACAGTAGTTATACTGCTTGCACGATTCTGCCTCAAATCTTTTTTTGTAAAATATGAAATACACTCTCCATTCAGGTTCATAAATTAAAAAAAAAAATTTCACTGCAGAAAGCCTTGGCGGGGGCATCGCGTCTGACAGCAGCTTTGTACAGCAGGCCATGGGTGAAGAATTTGATGTTTTCATTGAAATTAATCACACATTTGATTTAAAAAATCCAGATAATTTTTTATTTATTGGTTTTGCTTTTTTTTTTTTTTTTTTTTCATGTTTTTGTAGTTTACCAGATTTGAGAGCTTAAAATTTACCTATGCATAATTTCAAGCTATATTTGTGCCCATTGGCATCAACAGGATATGTCAAGCCCGGAATGCTTTCACCCTAACCCTGAATAAATTTTGTAGCTCAATGTATTACTCTGGAACTTCAGGTAGGTGCCTGAGAGGGAAGGAGGAATGATAAGATGCTGTGTGAGAGCAGAATTCACACAGACGTAGTCTTGCAGAGAAAATTATGAAAGATATGAAATGCATGAATCTAATACATAATAAATAAAACAACATGAATAATAGATGGAAAATAAATACTAAATATGTAATGCTTGAGTTAATCCTGCCAGCTGCTCTTCTTTAAGGAGTGTTGTAGTGCTCTACTGCTGTTGTATGTTTCTATATACAGTATGAGTGTACTAGGGGGGTGGGGGGGAGGGGTATTGTAGGTTGGTGTAAATAATGTGCAAAACTGCTAAAAGTTACATAACTCCTCATCCAGTGATCGGCTCGTGTATATCATTAAAAGTTTGATACTAAAAGAATAGAATTAAAGAAAAGTTCCCAGTGTGTGTAGACACAGATTACAACACAGACACTTGGATTGCAAACTGGTTTATTACAAGTACGATCACCGGTGTACAATTACAGATCATTTCAGACGCGCACACAGTGTGACAGCACAAAACCTCTGATTAGACATAAACACTCGGGTTACGTTTAATACCGTCACAAAACAGGAAGAAAAAAATTTGAAATGAATAGCAAAAGTTAAAGACACTAAATATTTTCATGCTGGTGGCGTATAGCAAGAAAGCTTGTTTGCTATTTTAGTACTGAAATGATGCTCTTGTCTGGTGCCAGAAGAAAAGATTTCATTTGTTGAGGAAAGAAAAGCTTTTGCTGTCGAGACTTCCTCTGCCTGACAGTTTATTTTTTCTTCAGAATTAAAAAATAAATAATAGTCATAACAATAATAAAAGTTGTGCCTTGTGGTAAATAGTCTCACATTTTTTTTAAAGGCATTACAAAGCTGATGTGTGTTATGTACGGAGTAAATCACTGTGTTTCATGCTGTTATAGAAAGATAATCACGGACAAATCGGTGCGAAAGCTGTATTTTAAAAATAATTAATTTTTTTAAAAAAGCACTTCATACTTTTTCGCCGCCCACTGTCTGTAAAACAATTGAGTTCTCTCCTGTTATCCTTTCATTATAACTAATATTTTTTATTTGGCCAAAAAAACAAACTGTCCTGAAGATGTGAATAAATAAAATAAACTTATATTTATAAATAACTTATAGTTTTTACCCCTGACTGCTATGAAGGACTGACACTGGAGACTCCTTTCATGCATCTTAAATAAACATCTCCTTTTAGAAAGAGAAAACATTACAACTTTAATTTTACTTTTTTTAACCTGTTTATGTGCATAAGCATACAGTAAGTATGATGTTGCCATAGAAACGATACTGTTAGAATAAGCATGTTAACTATTACTGCACATCAACAGGTTCAGATCTGAGAATTCAACAACATTTTGGTATAAATGCATTTTTAAGAAATTCCTAAAAGAATTATGATAGTTACAAACATCATGTGCATACACTCTGATGTCAGTTAATATTCGGAGAAAGCAATGCCTTACTTATAAGAACATGAGTTGGGTGATTTGCATGTAATAAATTCTAATTTTAGGCACTGAACTAGAATGAGAATAACGATTTGAGGATAACGATTTTAGTTCTTATTTACAAGTGTTCCATTGTTAACCAAATAACAACAACAAAAAACATAACCATGATTGAGCATGTACTGTACTATAGTAATATTTTAACAGAGATTCTCTCCTGAACTTTATGTACTTCTCTTGTTCACACGAGTGCTAACATCAAGCGAACCAGCACTGGGATGTTTTCCTTGTATACATCACTCCACTTTACAGGTGTTATAATCGTTATAATCTTATAATCGTTAACCCCTGGTCTGATCAAGGGCACTACAAATCACAATCTGTACACCCTACGTAGTGCGTTAGCTTTGCCGTTTATGCTATTTGGGATCCAAACCCGGAACAGTTAACTGAGGATATTCTAAAGTGGAATAAGTGGAGACACAAAGAGAAACCTGTGAGATTTACAGTACTGGACTGCCCTTCACATCCAAGGTTTATTCTCCTCACGATCACGGAAGGATTTGTGTTAGCGGAGCACGATAACTGATTAAATAAACAAACAAATCATACAGTAGTCCATTGATAATAAATGGTGTTTGTGCAACTCTTGTATAGAAGAATTATCACACTGATATTCAGTCCACCAGCATGACCTTGAGTGTGATATTGCTTAAATAGTGGCGGTTTGATCAATAGAGGAAATTCCACTTTCTTCTCAATGTTTTCTGTTTATAAAATAATTGTTAATACTATATTATTTCTATACTTTGTGAAAATTCTCTATATTTTTTTTATGGCAATGTTCTAGTTGACAATTTCTTATTATTTAACTGATAAAGACTTTTTACACAGTATTGTTTGAGAGACCGTTATTGTTTTCTTCCCCTTCGACTCATTTCATAGTCATAATTAATCTGGGATAACATACACCTGCATCCAGCCAGCCACTTATATTCAACTCCTCAAGCATTTTTAAGAAAATTAATTTAGCTGAAATATGCAAATTTGAAAATATAACCAAAAGGTAGACATGATGAAAAAAAACTTTTTTTTAAATATGTATATATACTGTAACTGATTTTAAAAATATTTGGAAAAATATACGGTAGCTCTAAACTAATGTAATCGGAAAAGTCCAAATTATTTATCTTGGAATTTATTTAAATTACATTAAGACAATAAGGTTCCTGTTTTAAAGTGCAGTTAACTGGGTGCAGAATCCGAAAACAGGCAACTTTCCTCATATACTTTGACTGTTCTGCAGTTTCCCTCTGTTTCATTACAGTTTAAACACTATTACAAGCCCAAGCAATATAACTCGTACAAAACCCCATTATACAATGTAGCACATACGTTTCTTGTGTGCTTTGTATAGAATATATTTATCTTTGTATATAAAGCAAGGTTTGATGAAATGGAGCTACAGTTACTGTACTATCCAAAAGTTGATTATTTTTCCTATAACAGCACATATCTTGAATTGTTTCATTTCCTTTACATTACAGCAATTTACCACCAGTTACCTTCAAAGGTATTAAAATGATCCATCATAACGTTAATGTATTTATGGTTACATTTTGTGGAATATTGTGAGAAACCTCAAAAGCTCCCCCATAAACCTCGTAAAAATAAAAAGGTTTTACTTAGCTCTTTACCTCTGAATGTTACAAAGTGATGACACTGGAGACTCCTTCCATTAATGTTACATATCTCCTTACAGCAAACTTTATCACATCAACAATTACACATTATTTTTTTCATTAATTTTTTTTTTTTTAAACGATAACATACTGGAACGAAACTGCTGTACTACGACATACGGTATTAAAATACACTGAGCACAATAACACTGGGCTTAATTGAATTTTTTTCCCCCTCACAATAAACCTGTGAATGCACAGCAGTTCTCGGGTCTTTCATGCACTCGTACTCATTATTGACTGCTTGCTACAACATAAAATAAAAAAAAATAAAAAAAGAATTAATTAAAGTCAGTTCTGCTTTTGTCCTGAGTTTGGCAGCTCTGCACTATACAAAGCACAGCTTGACATCTTAAATACTTACTAAGAAATTAAAGGAATTGTTTTATTTAAAAAAACAACTTGGCCTCAAAAAATAAGAAAACCGCATGATGTTGTGCGCTACTACAAACGAAATGGAATTTGTATAGAGACTGCATGATGTCGCTGCCTTACAGCTTCAGGGTTCAATCCTGAGCTCAGGTTAGTGTTTGTATTGAGTTTCGCTTTTTCCCCCACCTCTGTGTCTGCCTGGGTTTCCTCAGCTTTCTCCAGTTTTCTCCCTAAAAAAATCATGTAGGAAGCCAGATTGAGGTGTCTTTCCTAGTGTCTTGGAATAAATTGACATCTGACCAGGATTCCTGGAATTTTGTCTAAAAAATAAACTAAAGGATAGATAAAGGGTAAATTTGCAATTTCTTTATTCATCCCAATGCACTGTTTCAGTGTTTATGTAAATGAGCTACTACTAAGCCACACCCCTCCAGTTGAGCAACCAGCCTGGGCAGGAGCTCCTCTTAAATAAGGTCACAATAGGCGTAAAATCTAATCGGCTTTTTTATGCCCTGGCCAATGCAAACAAGGAAAATGAACAAAAAGCACATGCACACTGGAGACTCATCTGAATGACTAAGAAGAAAAATGACTAAGAAGTGAATAACAGGTCCCCTTCAAAGTACAGTGGAATGGTTTTGAGCACATGCAATGACAAGCTCTAAAGCTTTCAAAATGATTGAAATGAAACAATTTCTACTTCAAAAAAATAAAAATATGAACGATATATGAATGATTGTAAGCTTTACGCTGTATATGGAAAAAGTGCTCTCTAATACGAATCACTTTATCCTGTTCAGAGTGATGGTGGATCTGGAGAGTGCACCAGGATGATGTATGAGGACCCTGGAGAACTCACACAGACCCTAACGTGCACAGAAACTCTGCACAGTTACTGCAACATGCTTTCAAGCTGGGCCATTTACAAATAACTCAGAAGCTGTAATGATGTATGCATATCATTTCTAACAGCTTGTCAGTTTTAATATCTGTAAGGACTAAGTTGCTAGCCAGCCAGGTAAGCAGCGAATACAGTATATTCCCACAGCGCATGCTGGTAGTTAAGGATCATTCCTAGCCTAGCAACGTGACATGGCCTCTTGAACACATGCATAATTTTCACAGGACCAAAATAAAATAAACCTATCATTCAAGACACTTTTGACTAAAAACCTGTCTAATTTATATGCATCCATACTAACCACGTTTGACATCTGTTGAACGTTCCTTTTAAACATAGCGCAAAGACAACAGATGGAAAGTGACATTTGACATTTGTGGTTGTGCATGAAAGAAAATATCTATGCATGCCAGAAGGGGGCGCTATTTTATATTTGTGATTGGAATAGAAAAATAAAAACCGTAAAATTGGAAAAATTCGACTTAAGAACTAACATACTGCAAGAAATTTCCCTCGGCATACAAAACATTATCGAGTGATAGAATTGTAAAGCCAAGCGATTTTATGTTGTTGTTGTTGTTGTTGTTGTTGTTTTTATGGGAGGAGGGGGATTTTGTGCAAGATTTAGTGAAGACATAGCACCATGTGTCCCAAAAATTTTAGCAATGTGTATCACATTTTTTTGGTGTGTTTAAATGCAGTTTAGGACACACACAAGCTAACGGTTTTACAGATTTTTACATATTCTTTGCTAATTCAGCACTTGCAACGGCTGACTACAATGACGCATTACAGCCTCCTGTGGGGCAAAGTAGGGTTGTTGTAGGGCTGCTAATTCAATATTAATCAGAACATTTTTTGAATCCAAAATATTTTTACTCCCTGATTAGATGATCCCAAAAAAATCACCAGAATTTACAAAAACGTAGCGAATGTCAACAGTTACAAATGAAATGTTTTTTGTAATCAGATTCTGGTAATCAGCTCTATTTCCTGATCTTCTTGTTTTAGTTATTAAAATTACCTGCATATACAATTTGTCAGGGTTTATTTGGAAAGTTCTGCCTATTTTGAGTCGGGTGCTGAAGAGCCTTCAAGGTTGATAAATTTCTGTTTGAATAAAAAGCGTTAGAGGTGTGGCTTTCAATAGCTTTTACATGCCTTGCCTTATCCCCTGAATAGGGACAGGGACTAAGGAAGAAATTATATATTCTCTTTTGCTGCCAAACATATTATGCCACAGCATAAAACCAATATACAGGTTAAAAAGGGGGAAATAAACAGACTAATATGGTGATGATATGTGAACGAGACGATGGCAAGCATTTACATAAAACGGATCATAGTCTGGAACACGGCTACAGTACATAAATAGTCTTAGTTGTTAGTATCACATTCACCATGGCAAATTTGGCCTAAAAGTGCATTAGTAAACAAAATGTCAGTGTGTCAGGGCTTAATTGCTGAACAATCACTGCCTCTCGGCAATTAAGCTAAAACTATTGCCACTAGACACATTCACAAAACGGTCACGAAACTTCATTCAAATTAGGTTCAGCAATGTTACATCAATGGTTTTCCCTACCTTGTGTTTGTGCATGGGCTTCATAGTAAAAGTGTATATGTATCTAGAAGGGGCATTCAAGTCAACTCGGGATTTGTGCAGAATAATAGAACACGGTTCTGAGAGTAAAAAAACTCCTTTTATTTCTCTATATTATCCCCTGAGACACTGATTCATGTCTAAAACGCCGGCCTCCCAGGAACTCCTTTGATGGCTTTTCCAAACATGTGGAAATGGCTTGGAGTGGGGTCTGGAATGTACAGGGGATGTGGCAATAACTCCCAGCCGAGTTCCTGTAACGTGCAAGTGGTGTTGGTGACTGATTTATTACACAGTACAGTTGGTACAGTTCACACAGACAGATGTCTCGCTTATGTAAGTGGATGGCAAGTTATTCATCGATTTTCAAGGATCAGGCATTCCTGGGATCCGTTCCACCTTGGCTGGGATCATCATTCATTTTAATTGTCAATCACGCTTAGAATTTCCAATAAATGAAAGTGTATCACGAGTCCCGGTTTGAGTTGAATACCCCTTGTACAATATGGTATATAAATGACGAGTCCAAACAAGCTAAAAAGCAACCACTATGAAGAAATGAGGGGAAATCAATTAGAGCCACTATGGAAACATTGTGCATATCATTACAACAATTTGGAATATTCTGAGCTAGACACGTAACATATTGACCAAAGAAAATAACAGCAGTCTTACTGCAGATTGTAGGAACATTAGCAAAGCTGTGGAGAAAACCCCAAAATTCTATTCAGTGACATCACCAACCACCTCCACTGGGAAGCGGTGAGGAAATTATGGTTTTAAAAAAAAAAAAAAAAAAAAAAAAAAAAATTACAATAGTAAAAAAGTGGAGGCCGTAACAAAAGATGAAAACTTCTGACCAGCGATAAAAATAAGAAATCCAGATTTACAAAAAAATACAGAGACAAGCCCCCAAAAGTTTAGGAACATAACAAAATGATGGACAGGCCAAAGTGAGGTGAAAGAAAAGCCAAAACAGGCAAGCTGACGGGTGAAGCAAGGTGGAGGTAGCATCACGGGTTGGTCTTGCTGGCTGCTTTCTTAAATGTTCTTGCTAATCTTTATGGATGATGGAACTCAGGATGGAGACAGAGAATAATTTCAGAAATCCACAGACACATTCTGCAAATATACAGAGACATGCATCCAATCTTTGGGATTGGAACTTCATCATGCGGCAAGACCACGACCAGAAACACACTGTTCACACAATAAGGGGGAAAAAGTGGAAAGTTTTAGGCTCAGCAGAGCTTAACCCAACCGAGCAGCATTTCGCCTCCTGATGAGGAGACTGAAAGGAGAATCCTGCCAGGGAAAAAAAACAACTATTGAAACAGTCTGTGCTATAAGACTGGAAAAGGATAACAAAAGAAGACAATAGCTTGCTGATGTCATGGTGTATTTGTTTGTCGATACCGATGTATAGCGAACAGAAAAGGAATGGCCTTGCTTTAAAAATTACTTTTGGCAGGGATTCTAGGTGTGTGCGTGTGAGAAAGATTTATTCACATTCTAGCTCATTTTCATGATTTCCCCCCAAGTAAATCTTTTTTTTTTTTCCCTTTTTAACCTGACTCTCGAAATAAACCATAAACAGGTGCATACACTCATTAGTAACACCTGTTATTTAGAGTTTGAGCTGCCATTTGCATTTAAACCTTGCTTTTCCACATAACGGCCGCAAGCTCTATAATCTACGTCTAATTAAATATCAGTGTTGTGATGCGTCAGTTGCTCCCACTTGCTGATATGCAACAATAACGCTTTATCTGCATATCTATCTTTGTTTTCCCCTGTGATTACACAAGCATACTCCATCCGTGCAATGCCCCCCACCCCCGCAAACCCCATGTGCCCTCCATCCACTATCCAACAGAAAGGAATGTCACCAGTCTTGCATGTCTCAACTTACAGATTTAGACAAGTTTTGTTTATTGTTTCTATACGATTGTCTGCTCTCTTAATCGGAAGTCTCCAGGTAAACGCCAAACCCAGGGAAATTTCTTTTGCAGCTTTTGTAACACACTCTCGCCCATTTCCAATGGGGTGTTTGACAAAACAGAAGAAAAAAAAATCAGGTGGAACAGCTGAATGAACTGAAAAACTTTGTAAAATGTAGAAAAAATAGAAAGGACTATAAACTATAAACTTTACCAATGCTTCTTTCTTCCGATTCTGACACATTTTGATATTTACATGCCGTCATGCTCCTGAGCATATAAAAAGAAAACATATACTGTATTGTAGGTGATCATGTTAAAATATGTCATGTTCAGTCATGGAGTCAATTTACTGCTGGTCTGCTAGTGCTGATGAACTGCGGTGTTTTCACACACCTTTCTCTGTGTGTTAATCCAATCTCATTCAAATACTTGTATAACACAGAATTACCCCTCTGATTTATACCAGGATCAGCGCCATTTGGCAGACGAGTCTCGGCGTTTGTTCAGTCTGGTTGCTCAACTGTAACATTGTGACTTTTCTTGATCCCGAGCCCAACTCGTGGTCGCAGAAATGCAACTGAGCATGTCCAGGTCTTTGATTTGCAGTTCTGTTTATCATACAAACCCTTTTGTCATTTTGGCCACATCGGACCCGGCATCGTCCCCACAGACGGAGCTGTTAAACCTGCAGCCGCTACTTTCTGCTCAACAGGCTTCATTCTGTAGTTGCTCGGGTTACAGCTGCTGTTTGCTGAAGGTCTCTTAGCTGATTCACAATCATACTAATTGAATCGATCTTGTAAAGGTCCACTCAATACAGGACCTTTTGGTGCATGACCTTTGAAAAGTGTAAATAGTTCTGTGGTCATATTATGGGCCTTTTTTTCCACACGGATAATGTTTCCTTATCGCGGGATGCTGAGAAATTGGTCCTCCAACCAGAACAGGAGTGGAAATTTGCTCGTAAGTAAAATATAGACAATGTATCTGTATCAAAGTCTCAATTAAAATGATGAAGGCAAAATTCTACTTAAATTCAAGATTCAAAGGACTTTACTAATCCCAGAGGAAAATTGCTTAAATAAGCATCATATCTATGTATCTGCATTTAAATGTACTAAAAATGGGATTATTGGTATACAGTAGTATTTCAATTAGTAATTTCTTTAGTGTGTTATACTAATAATCATCATATTAGGGCTGCAGTTTAAAAAAAAGATTTAAACTGCCAAATTTAATTATTAAAAGTACTACTTTGTATTCAAACATGTTTATCTAGGCTAACACCAAATAAGTGGACGGATTTGCCAATATTTACTTATCTTTTTTTTTTTTTTTTTAAGGATATTATTGAAAAATAATTAGCTATATTACCTGTGATAAATTGCAAACTTTTGCGATTATATAATTATACAAGTCCATATGGCAGTTTAAATTTTTATTTGATTAATTGTGCAGCACTTAATTTTATAATACTTCAATCCATTAAAGAAAAAACAAAGCTGACTGGAATAGCAGCTGGGAGAGAGAAACATCCAGAGGGATTTTTAACTGGTACTTTTAGGTCAGAATATAAGGGGTATAAAGTACTGAATAAAACTTTAGTAGTTCTTTTTACTTGAGGTTAAATTATTCAATATATGCAACAATGCTTGAGTAAAGTCCAATTCATCTAAAAAAAAAAATACTTAAGTGCAGTAGTAGTATTAGTCCAATTTCTTTTCCACCCTTGATCTCAATTCCTTTTCAGTTTTGGTTCTTTAGTTACTCCTTAGGCTTTTTGTTTAAAAATAATGAATTACATTGGCTGACTAATGAGAGCAGATCCATTAAAAGTCCTACAGTATGTCTGACTCCCAGTCATGCCAATGTGATCAATCTCTTTTGATTTATAACCCTGTGTGCATCCTGGAGTAGTTTTAGGGCTTAGTTGAAAAGTAATATAGTACAATTTATATAATACAAATACTGTTGCTGCATACAGGTCTCCACTGGTCTCTACTGGTCCCAGGCCTGACTCACAGTCATGCCAATAGGACTGATCTTCTCCAAGTCCTCCATCTGCAATCCTTTTTGTCTCGCAACCCCTTTCATCTGAATGGCCATTTCAGATCTGCCGTCATCCATGCTGGCAGAGCTGCTGAGTCTACACCCGCCCCTCTTCTGCCCCTCATCCATGTTGGCATTGCAGTTCTTTAAGTTACCATCAGTGTACACCCTGTTTCTGGCTCCAAAGGGAAGACTGTTTGAGTTTACTCCTGATGCTCTTCTGTCTTCCCTGCCTGGCCCGTGAACCCTTCTGTTACCTGTTGGTAACATAAAACAGCAACAGCACCTGGAACGGGTTCTGCACACAGCCTGGAAGCCTCGTTTGAAGTTCTCGTTGTAGTAGCCGTAGATGATTGGGTTGACACTGGAGTTCGAGAAAGCCAGCCAATGTGCGAACGGGAACACATAGCCAGAAAGTAGCTCGAGCTCCTCCTGCTCCAGACCGCCATAGTCCGTCAGGAGCATGAGGATCCATAAGGGGAGCCAGGAAAGCGTAAAAAGTAGGGCCACCACAATCAACATTTTGATCACCTTGATCTTTTTGTGTGAAATGAGTGGCCTGGCAGGGTTCTGACCACCTCCACTGTCCTGCTGCTCGTTTCCAGAGATGACAGATGTAGTGTAAAGCTTGATGCCGATACGGCCGTACATGAGCGTGATGACCGTGAGAGGGATCAGGTAGATGTGCGCGAACAGGACCGTGGTGTAGACTTTCCTCATGTGAGGGTCAGCCCAGTTCTCAAAGCAAGACAAGAGTGGATACGTGTAGTTGTAGTCCAAATTGTACACCATATAGTGATGCTTGACGTGCTCCACAGTCAGTGTTGCTGCCGAAGGGCACATGATCACCAATGCCAGAACCCAAATCATCGCTATGGTCAGCTTGGCAACCAGCAAGGTCAGTTTGGGCTGGAAAGGGTAGACAATGCAACGGAACCTGAAAGGAATTATAAGACACACTCAGGATTAATTAGGATGTAGGAAATGTAGGATTTCTTCTACAACATAAGAATGAATACATTAGTACAGAACTGTACCCTAAACCCTTTGCATACAGTATGTACTGTAGGTGGCTAGTTACACTTTCCAAATCTAAAATAATGGCAAAAAATAAAACCTTAACAAAAATACAGGACAAATGTTTGTGGTGAGTTCGACTTTATAATTAGCAGATCCTGAGCATCGCGCTTTTAATGTTTTCTATTAACTCACAAAAACACATGCTTTAAAGTGAATCAAAGTTATAAGTGAAAAGGGGAATAGTAAATAAACAATAAAAAGATTTTAGTGGGGAAAACTTACAATACCTTGATAGAAGTGTGCCCACCCTTTATATTGGAACTGTACCTAGAATTAACCAATCACATTCACCCTCATGTTCAAAAGAAATTACTATAGCCTGTCATCAATTAAGTAAACTCAAAATGACTTTTTCTATTAAAATGTTGACTGCTGACGGAAAATTACCTTATAAAGCATACATGTGACCTCACTGCCAAAATATATCAATCAGATTTCCCTTAATCCTAAATCAAAGTAGACCTTTTTAAGATGGAAAATGGAAGCAATCATGCATTGCGCCAAAATAAAAACTACTCTCACTCATGTCTCACCGATTATCTTCTCACAGGAAGCTTAGAGCCTACTCCAGGGGACCCGGGGCAATAGGTGGGTGGCATGGTGTGGCAGTCCATCACAGGGCACAACGCCAATTAGCCTAATCATCTTGTCTTTGGACTGTGTGAGAAAACCGGAGTACCCAGAGGAAACCCACCAAGCACCGAGGGGAGAACATGCAAACTCCCCCCAAACACAGACCTAAAGGCGGGAATCAAACCCTCAACCCTGGGCCACCAATACCAAAATAATTTTTCAGACAAAACCTGCAGGTTGAAATCACTAATCCAACAAAGTCAACAAAGAAACAGCTTCAGAAGCTGATCGACCATTTAGATCAAAATCTCTCTCTCTCTCTCTCTCATATATATATATATAAAACTGTGAAATGACTTGAAGAGGGCTGTGTTTACCACAATCTGATAGATTTGGAGCGAGTAAGATAAAGTCACCAGAAGTTGATAGACCGCAAAAACATACAGTAGACTGTTGTTTTACAAGCCAAGGGTGCTTAAGCAAAGGATTAAAGGGTGTGCATACTTATGAAACCACCTTCCCCCCCTAAAACATTTCTTTTTTTTTTTTTCAGTTTTGTTGATCATTTAATTCGTTTTTAGCATAAAAATCCACAGCATTAACAGGTGTGTAGACTTGGCATATCCACCACCACATGTTCCACTGCCATTGTCAATACTGTTTGTACTAAAACCCAAACATTATGCTCCTCTCGATTTCTCATTCAGTCGTAACTTTAATAAATCGATTTTAATAATTAGCAATAAACATGGTGTACAAAAAAAAGCAACAAAAAAAAAAACATTGTGACTCATTACAGACCTTGAATCATTTTACAAAGTGCTTCTCTGAAATTCATTACACAGTTTTATTGGGGTTATTGTTAATATTTCCTAAGCCAATTAACTTTTGGAAGTAATTATTATAGGCACGGCTATTGTTGTGTCCTCGTTCCCAAGCTCTTATTATTTTACTATCAACAACAAAACAGAAATGAATTATCATTTTGGAACAAACCTGTCTACGGCAATGGCCACTAGAGTGAAGATGGAGGCTGCGACAGACATTCCCTGCACCAAACCACTCATTTTACACACCGTGTTCGAGAAGGGCCAACCTGAGGGGGGAAAATACATTTAATTAAAAAAAAAAACAGTGAAGATGATTCCATGCAAAGGTCACCCTTACCATGGGAAAAAAGGAGACATCATTCATAAGGTACTGACTTACAGATGAGACACTAAACCTACCAGGCAACTGCAGTACATCTGCTTATACTCCCTAAACCTGTGCTTGTAAATTAAACAGCGCAATGCTGAGTATCAAAAGCACTGAGGCACAAAAATGATGAAGACTATCAAGAAAAATAGAGGCAGAGAAAGTAAGAGAACTCAGAAAGGTCACATTCATAACGCAAAATTCGTTTATTTAATTTATATAAATTACTAGAGTTAGTACACGTCACTGACGGGAAAAGAGTCTATAAACTAGAAATAATCTCCTGATCTTTACTGTAATCAGTGATATTATTATTATTATTATTATTATTATGATTATTATTTGAGGTTGAAGTCCACGTACATGTCTGTGTGTCTTTCTGTACAGCAGAACTCTCTGTC
>JAQQZT010000014.1:21894292-21904318 GCA_030068275.1 Clarias platycephalus | reverse complement strand
GGCCTTTTTCACCACGGTGTTGATGTGACAGGACCATGACAGGTCCTGCGTGATGTGAACACCGAGGTATCGGAAGCATTATATACTTCCTACTGTATATAATAAATGTAAAAGATCAATAGAGCTGTCAAGTTAATGACATCGCTATACAGTATCTTTGAATGTGCATTCCTTGAGAACAACGAATGCTTGCATTTTGAATGCACAGATTGCTTTTATGATCATTTACGAGAGGTCTGCTGAAAAGTAAATCCTTTCAAATTATACAGTATGTATATATATTTTCCGTGTACGGTATCTTATGCTAAACTCAAGGTCGAGCATATTAAAATAAAAATGTAAAAAAACTCTCTTTTTGAACTCCCCTGAAAGGTTTATAGTTAATTTGCAATTAAATTCCACAGCTAATACACAATGCAAACAAATAGAAATAAGAGTATTAAGGCTCTGTTAATCACAGCGGCAGCCTGACTGATTTTGATCAACAAGATACCAGAGTTTACACCAGACACACCATATGGTCAGAAGATTGTGGACACGCCATTTAATTCTGTGGTTTTCCCTGATTTCCTGTTGATATTGAGATGTATATCTGCTACTTCCGTAAAGCTTCATAACGGCTCTAATCCGAGGTGCTGGTTGTTAACTGGTGATTTCTGAGGCTGGTGACTCGAAATTGAGAGCTAAGTTTTGGTCTTGCTTTCCTGGGAAGGTCTTCATGAGGGACAGTTTCATCATGGAGCTTGATGGGTTTTGCAAACGCACTCGACACGATACTGTTCTTGCAAGAACTGTTCCAGAACAGCCGACCTTCAGGTCTTAAAATCACAACTGACCGTTAGTGTTGTGGTTGTTATATAAATCACTAAACAAGAAACACTGAATTAGAAGGTGTGTCCACACTTTTGACCGATACTGCATATGTGCTTGTTTATCGACTCATTCCAGATTGATTTTCTATTTTCTTATTATAATGCGCTCCACTCTTATGTAAAGGCTTTCCACAAGAAGTGTGCAGCGTGGCTGCGGGGATTTGTGTTCATTCTGCTACAAGAGCATCAGTAACCTTAGGCTCTGATGCTGCGACGTCAAGATGGTTGTAGTTCATCCTAAAGATTGAGTTCAGTCAGGGCTCTTTTTCGAGACACTCGAGTTCTTCCAATCCAACCTGAACACTCTTCATAGAGCTGGCTTTTTTTTTTCTTCTTTTTTCTTTTTATGTTTTATCTTATTTCCTTCATAGAGAGAATTAAGTCTGTAGCTTCTGTAATGTAAGTGTGAAGAGGAACTAGCTTATCTCCCAGACATTACATTTAAAGGTTGAAAAATCATTTTGAGTCATTTCTTCCCGAAATTACAAGTTTAATTGTTAGTAAATTGTTATGCTACGTGTGTAGTAACACACTTTGGGACACACATTGTTCAGATTTGCTCCGGCTTCAAACCAGGCCAGCATGAATTATTTATCAATATCATTCCAGTTTGTCATGTGTTATTTCTAACCTATCGATTGTGTCCAACACATCACTATCCATCATTTTTGGCTGCTTTTTCAGATTTCAGCCACTGTCACATTCAAGGATTTTTCAAAGAAATCCTCACAATACATGCAACAAAAACCTTGCATAGCATACACACAAGCTATTCCTGCATAAAAGGCACTGCTACTGCTTTTCCTTTTGTTACATGCTCCTGAAATTTATGAGCAATTTATGAGAATTTCAACTAACCTGTATGTAAAGTGATGACTGTCTTGGTGTCTCTTATAATTCATTAAATTATAGTTGAGTTTGCTCTCACTACCCCCATGGAGACACCCTGCTTTCTGGGGTCTCGAAAGATAAGAAACAAAAAAAGGACTCTGGCTGGTGTATAAAACCTGAGAAAGTATAGATTTATTAATGGATTTATTCAACACCCCCCCCCCCCCCCCGCCCAAACCACCACCACCAATTACACCAACTTTTCCGATTTCCTTTAGAGAATATCATGTTCCTGCACATTTAAATCCTGAAACTAGTTCAACACAGTGATGCTTCCTCTTTCTCACGAATTAAGAATACAGTCATGGACACACTTATCTTTTCATACCTCCATCTGCACTGTTTCTCTTCACAACATAATCTTTGACGAGTGAGCAGAAAGTGAAGGTAAGACGTCAATAACGTGCGGAATCCATGTAGGTTTGCAAGGTTTTTGTTGTTGTTGTTGTTTATCACAAGCTTAAAAACACTACAAACGTTAATGAGGCTCAGAGGTACAGCAGTTATCATTAAAGTCAAATGATGATGTGCATGTTAACGATGCTCCTGTAAAGGTGCACAGGATGTTGTCCTCCATTTAAAACCCTTTTTTTTTTCTAAGACTGTATATACAAAGAATTTAAACATCTGAGAACGGCTGGAGGTTATTAGATCAATTTGCATAATTGCCTTTGCAAGAGAAGCCCATCAAGACACTGCTAAGACAGGATGACATCTCTGAACTGCTGCTGCTTTAGCCAAGCTTGAAGAAATTACAAAACCTTTTTTCAATTTACTGAAATCTTAAGAGTCTGAACTCTAAGTGCAGTTAATGTAACATGCCATTTGTGATTTAAAAAGAATTGATGTTGCAAGAAAATTTTATTTAAGTGAGAGTTTTTTTCTTTGTGATCTTTATTTTCCATTACAGAAGAATAAAATTAAAACTCATCCCATATACTGTACAGTGGGACCTTTGTATAATAATTTGTTTCCTGAAGCGGGCTCGTATTTCAAAACACTCGTAAACCAAATCAAATGTTCCCATAAGAGAGCAAGGAAACTCAAATTATTCGTTCTACAGCCCAAAAAAAATAAATAAATGAAAATAATTAACACAAAATATAAAGTAAAAATTAAACAAATTAACCTGCACTTTACTTTTAAAAAAAAGTAAAAATAAATTCCGACAGATAATAAAACACACAAAATAAAATATGTTTTACCGCACACACACGTGGTCACAGTGTTATAGTAAACAGAACACCCGTGCACGGATGTTGATTATACCAGTAAGAGACGAGCACTAAGACCCAGCAGGGGAGACGATTACCCACAATTCCACAGCAAAAGAGAGAGAAAAACCGTTGACTCAAAACAAGAAGCGCATGCGTGATACTCGGTGCTCGTAAACCAAGACTTTTTAGTTTTCCAAGTCAGAATTTATTAAAAAGCTTTGCTCGCAGGCCTCCGAGTGGCGCAGTGGTAAAGCGCTCGCCCTATCATCCGGAGATCACTGGTTCGAACCCTGGGTGATGCTGTTACCTCTCACAACGGAGGCACAGAGAGAGCTGATTGGCCGAGCTCTCTCAGGGGGGGAGGGATGAGAGGTACTTTGTGCTCCCACATTAATCACGGCTCTACAGCCAATCAGGAGCGTCTGTGAGCTCGCGCATGCGGAAGGAGCGGATAGCGCTGTCCTCCGAGTGTGTTACGTGAGCAAGCAATTCGAAAAGATGCGGTCGGCTGACGTCACGCGGTTCGGAGCAAACACGTGATAGTCTTCGGCCCTCCCGGCTGAATGGTAGTAGTCGCCTTAATGAGGGAGCCCCCTAGTGACGGGGAGGAATTGGACACGACTAAATTTGGGAGAAAATTGGAAATACCCAAAAAATTATATATATATTTTTTTTTTAATCTTTGCTCGTCTTGCGGAACACTCGCAAACCGCGTTACTCGTTTCACTGTATATATTTGTATTTGCACATCAAGAATATAATGTCCAAAAAAAAACAAAAAAAACATAGTATTTAATGAATGTATACATTTACCACAGTAGTGTTTATTTCTGAATGTATGGAGACATTCTTTCAATTTGAGATTCTGAGAAATAACTGTCACACAAATGTACAGTACTCATAAACTTCAGAAAATGCCCTGAAGCATTACCAGTCCCATGTGTGCATTTTTGTCCCTAATTTGGTTTCCTTGGTCCCCTGAGAGATCGTCCCAACCAGCCAGCTCTCATACAGTACAACAGTATCACAGTATTACAATTATAATAATAATATTACAATTATTACAGATATTACTGACATTATTATTAGTACCATTATTAACAATATTACCATTTGATTCAATGATGTGAAGATATGGCTGGGAGTTAGTGTACAGTATATATGTTTTTTATACACGATTGCATCAGATCTTTGAAAAGGTCACTACACGATAATTGCTTTCTCTTTTCTTTTTTTTTTTAAATCTGCTATCCGTACAGTTTGATTGATAAAAAGACAATGTCTTCATGGAGCTTGCTTTTCCCACAGTGTACACAAACATTGTATTCAATTTTTGGGGAATATCTACTCAGGTTTGGGGAAGAACTACAAACAGTACAGGTGTGGTAATAAAGTGCCTAGCATCTAGTACCGTATAGTATTTATAGTGTAAACCCTGGTGTTCCGGATACTTCAAGATTTTTACTGCAACCTGGACATGAACATTTTTTTTATCCATTCAACACCTGGTATAATCATGATAACCTGTGATGTTCTCTATGTCTTATTAATCAGAGTGATTCATCACATTACTTGACTCTGCTTGCTGGTCTTTTGACCCCCTGCTATGGACTTTAATTATTATTATGGTTTATAAGTACTGTACCCCCTCTCACCCCCCCCCCCACCCCCCGCTGAGCCTATTTATATATTGCTTCATCAACAAACTACATACGAATAATAATCCATCTGATGCCTGACCTCTGATTACACTTAAGGTAATCAAATGATTGCGTTCTTGTGATCCTACTTGCTTTGAAGGCAGACGTTATATCAAATTGCTGTTTTCATAGCGTACCCACTTGTTTGCATGCGAGATGTGCTGTAATTTATTCGTCCACATGATTGTATATGGAAGAGGAGAAGGATTTCAGATGCGCCACTCACAGAGAAGTGTTTGTTTTACTCCTGTAGGAGCTATCTGTCTGATTCAAAAAGAATAAAAAAGTGAGCATGCATAGATAATCAATCCTGTGTGTTCGCACAGGCATTAGCACTCATCTGCCGCGTGTTCCTTTTCATAAAACCACATCAGATTTAGACTTACTGACATGGCAGATGGTCTTCTCTAGAGAGTGTTAAAAGCGAGGCAGAGCCCAAAAAGCAAACGCGTGGCAAACCGTTTCAGGGTGACTTCATTATCTCAGGGTGGATTGAAAAAATTCCCAGCTAAGGAAATCTTATTTATGTTGATATTTATAGTTTGAAAATATCAGTACAAGTTTATAGCTGGCACCCAGATTGTTCTTTAGACATGAATTTAAAAAATGAGTCATTATGTTTACATTAGATGCTTTTAATCAATAAAACGTAACCCTCTCAGTCAAGCACAGAAGTGATAAGGGAAATTTTTTTCTTCTTCATAATTTAGTCACTTCCCAATTCCCATCCTCCCACCTTATTATATGACAGCTACATTTGTTGATAAAGTGAACGGGTTGTTTTGTTGTTGTTTTTGCACCACCTGGAAGCCTTGAAAATTCTGATTAAAGATTAAATTACAAACCAGCAAAAAGTATTACTTTTACTCTGATTTGGACGTGGCTTAAGCTTAAGTATTAAATATTAAATATGTGCG
This sequence comes from Clarias platycephalus, assembly GCA_030068275.1. NCBI lineage: Eukaryota > Metazoa > Chordata > Actinopteri > Siluriformes > Clariidae > Clarias > Clarias platycephalus. The sequence continues at coordinate 21,898,721 of JAQQZT010000014.1, read as the reverse complement.
GTTGTATCCACTGACAAAGAAACCAACTGCAAACGAATCACAATAAAACACAATGTGATAGAATTCTCTCCAAGAGCATACTGTAATCTACATCCAAAAATCTACAGGACAAAAACAGCAGAGGTGGACAAAGTAACCAAATCCAGTAGTTGAGAAAAGGTGGCGATACCTTATAGATAAATATTAATAAAGTAAAAGTATTTCTCTATTTACGAATCAAACGTATCACAAATACTGAGCTCCAGGGGGATCTCCCTCTCTCTCAAACTCTCCAGGGGAGTGGGGGTTCAGGTGTCGAAGGCTCGAAGTTGTTGATTTGGGTATCTGAAGGTCCGAGTTTGAGTCCCGCCATCGGTGGAGAAATTGGAGGGTTGCATCAGGAAGGGCATCTGGCTTAAAACCTGTGCCAAGTTGTGCGCAGATCAAATGGCCCGCTGTGGCAACCCCTTGACAGGAGCAGCTGAAAGAAGGTTTTTAAATGTCTGTCTGTCTCTCTCTGTGTCTGGCGTGTGTGTGCTTCCATGAATGTTCTAGTTTGTATCTTTCTGCAACTATCTCCACTTCCAATTTCAAACACCTGCTACATGATTAGGGAAGTCATGCAATTATGCGTAATAGATAGTAGGTGGATATTTTACTGCTTCCAATACAACGCACTGCTGTGGTTTTGTAAGGCTATGTAGCATCGTGCGGAAAGTAGTAGTGACGCGGAAAGTAGAAATATTTTAAATGGAGCAAAAAGAAAAAGCATCCAATAATAATAAAACTACTTGAAATATCTACTTAAGTATATTAATGATGTACATGTCCTCTAGTTACCGTCCACTTCTGCCCAACAGGATTCTAATTTCATATGAACTCAGTCATAAACTCTGCAGGTGCAAAACGGAAAAGTGTCCGTGCCTACTGTACGTGCTAGAGTATTTTGACTAAAGCAACAAAGCCATCAATGCCACAACAGGCTGGCCATCTGAGTTATTATTCACAGTTACTGAAAGACATCCAGGATAGCGCAACAAGAGGTAAAAGGACAATCTTGCGAGACATGTCTCTGACCAAAACTTGCAAATATACTGACAACTTACTTACTGTCACTTTCCTTAGTGTGTGACGAAACGTGCACTCGGATTCGAAACGAGCCAAACTACCCATTTTCAAATAATGTGAGCTTCGCTGATAATTCATGAGCGGTCATAGGGAATTCATTCACTATACTGGTTCATGAAGGTTAGAGCATGGATAGTTGAGAAAAATATTATTAAAGGTCTTGTTAAATATCACATGGCACAGAGTCAGATTAACAGAGCTACCGTGTTGACATGCAGAACTACCCTGCTGATATGAAGCTCTGCCTCAATTTTTATGACGGTTAGAGTATTGACCCTCATGTAAACAAAATATTATCAGAGGCGTTAATAAATATTGCGTGGTACAAACATAGCTTCACAAATCTCCCGTGCTGATATGAAGCTCAGCCATGACGTATACTTCATTCACATCTCAATATGGAGGTGAGCATGACATTTTCCATCCAATTTCATACTTTTTTATCATCTCTATGAGAGGAAGGACCAGGCGGTGGATCCATGCAATCTTTTAAATAAGTAAGAAAAAACACTTTGGGATGTGCAGTTAAGGAGCAAGTGACTGGGTTGTGTGATGAAGCAGGCATGATGTGATGACCCCAGAGTTGATTGCTTTTTAACACTGCATGGTCAAAAAAAAAACACTAAAATTTAGTTGGACTGTATTTAGCCAAGATTATAGCGCTCATTGTTTCTAAAAACCTGATGTAACTTCAACAACAGTTATTTTGTCCAGAGTAGGATGGACCTTGTATGGATGAACCCTAAATGAGAAGATACTCACTGCATCAGTTATGGTCATGCCCTCAATAACCTCTAAAAAAAAAAAAAAAACTCAGTCATTTAAGAACAACACTTTGATTTTGGCCACCTTATCAGGGGCAGGGTATTTGATGACAGAATTGTGTGTTGTGAATCAGACAACCAACAGTAATACACTGAGCTATGGAACGTGGGCTCAGATTAACAATCAGTTATTTGATGAATGAGTGTTTTACTGCAGTTCCTGCCAGAACACTTCAATACATCAAAAAACGTCGCTGTATTTCACCAATCATTCAGCCCACATCTCACCCACTTGCCTACTTAAATTACACTGGCTACCCATTCCTTACCGGAGCGGATCCAGGAGTACCCCCTGCACTGCTCCCAACACACCCAATTAACAGCCTTTCCTGACGTAAAGTGGTTCTGTCAGAGCACTGGAGGTTCACCAGGACCACAATCCCGCTTCTCACCTAGAACCCTCCCACACACACTTGCTTGTTCAGGTCTACAAATGTAACCGATTTTATTGTAATAATGACTTGTTTAACTAATAAAAACATTGATAATGGGATTTTTTAGTTAAAAGATATTCATTAAAATGTATGTAAGTATTCTCTGTGCTGTGCAACAGTCATAGTTTACTGGTAAAGGAAGAATTGATTATCACAGCTATAATGAGATAACATTTTGTGGATGCTCCTCGATATTAAATCTTAATTATGCCAATCAGCCATAGCATAATCAAATGAACTAAATATGATGCCCAGTATGGTGTAGGTTCTCCTTGGACTGCCGGGGTAGGTCTAGCTCCTTGGGGCCTGACACCACAAGACCTCTGGGTGGGTGTGCTGTGGTGTCTGGCACTAGGCATTAGCGGTGGATCCTTTGGGTGCTGTAGGTTGCAGGTGTTTGTCTGGCCCATTCCATGCATGAAGGACCTGGGAGATCTGGGGAATTTGGTGGCTGGACTCTTTGCATCATAAGCCCCATATGCAGCAGGTTGTGGTACACTACAGTAGATGTTCTGATACCTTTGTGCTGTAGAGTCTGGAGTCTACACTGATGTGTGGATTTCAGCATGCGGTTGGACTTGGAATTGTGGTATAGTTACAGCACCAAAGTGTCTCACATCACCATTCAGTGAATTCATCTTAAGCATACTGTAGTCCCAAACCAAAGACAAACTTGTACTGTATTTTGCTTGAGACTGGTTTTAGTGAAATTATGACGAAACCACACAGCTCACCTGTAAGGACATTTATAGGCATGTGTGACATTTCATGGAAATTGCATGTTTGACATTTTACAAAGTTTTGGGTTAAATGCTTTTCTAATGCAGGCAAAATGTGTCTGATTAAACATTTAGGGGGGGAAAGTGCATAATCAGGCTGTCAAAGCCATTTGGTCCTCTGTGCGAAATGCATAAAAGTTGAGATTATTACACTGGAAATGAGACTTGGGCTTAATAGAGCTCTTTGTAGTTTGTGTTACAGAAATAGACAGAGAGAAAAACAGATTGACTGACTTACTGATTTATTAATTGATTGATTAATAAATCAATCCCCTGGCCTTATCTCTACTTTGCACACATTTAATGATGTGGATCACAGAAGGTTCTACTATTGTACCTACTGTACCAAGGTGCTCTATTGGATTTTAGGCGTCTAATATCATTTCTATAATAACAGCTAATTTACAGGGACGTCCACCGCGAATAATTTACATAATCTACTGGTGATAACAAATCATCCACATTCACAGGAATAGTATCAGGAACAGCAGAAAGTTAATCTCTACCCTTATGTTTTCTGAAATCTTTAGAGACGTAGGAGTTTGTGCTTTCCAGTTTCTTGGTAATAGCTGAAAGAGAACACAAAAGCCCTAGCAGAGCTACATATTGTGTTTTCAAGGTTTCCTCTGATAAAATCCATTTAACTGCATATATCAGAAAACACTTCCCCGGGACACAAGCATCTCACATGTATGTATAAATATATATATTAGAAAGGATAAAGGAAAGGAAAGTTGTCACTCCATCATCATCATCATCCTCATTGCGTCTCTGCTACACACCACTTTGCTTTTCATTATTTCTTGTTTTCACCAAACACACACACATACACATACACACACACTACAATTGCAGTATTGACAAACTACTGTATGTTTCTCTTTTCTAATGACTACAATAAAAGTAGAAAAAATTATCCCTTTCTTAAAGGGAAAAAAAATATTAAAAATACTCGAACCGTGACAAGACCCCCCAATTTCAGTTTTCTCTTTAACGTTAAAATGAGCGGTGGCTTAATCTTTCAAGTTATTATTATTTATTTTTTTTACAAAATTATCTCAACAAATTAAAAAAATCTCATTTAAAATGTATGCCACCTATTCAGCCTCTCAAGAATTGTCCCCACACAGTAAGGTACACTACAGTATATTTCCAAAATAGTGATGCGCGGGTCGGGTATTTTTCCAACCCGCGGGTCCCGCTTTGATGAAATTATTTGGCCCGCCCCAACCCGCCCCGCACCACTGTATCTATTTTTACAACCCGCCCCGCCCCGCACCCGCGA
>JAQQZT010000014.1:21873598-21883644 GCA_030068275.1 Clarias platycephalus | reverse complement strand
GGAGCCCCCTAGTGACGGGGAGGAATTGGACACGACTAAATTGGGGAGAAAATTGGAAAATACCCAAAAAATAATAAATAAATAAAAAAAGAGAAGGGGTGCTGGTCCATCGCAGGGCGCACATTCACAAACTACAATTTGGAAACAGTTAAAACCTAATCTACATGTTTTTGGACTGTGGGAGGAAACCAGTATACCTAGAGAAAACCCACCAAGCAATGGGATAACACACACAGACCTGTGGTGGGAATCAAACCCCAACCTCCTACATGACTGCTAATGGCTACACCACCAAGCCAGCCTAGTGACCAGACTGTTTAATTGTCTACTTTCATTCCTCTACTTTCACTCTAACTGCAGGCAGAATTATGACAGAAACCATGTCCATGGTAAAAAAAAAAAAAACTAACAAGAAAACTCCCCTGTGTGACTGAAAGGTGTACTGCAGACATAAATCATGACAATGGCAACCAAAATAAAATCACCTGTGACTCACCTGCCCACTCAATGCTCTTGAGTTTGCACAGAACGGTATGAACAGAAATTGAATGTGTGAGACCATTCTGTTTGAGGAAACTTCTTGTTTATACGTAAGAAAGCTCAGAGGAGAAAGTCCAGACTAGTTCACGCTGGCAGAAGGCATTGCATAACTCAAAAAGCAAAACGCATCTCAGCATGCACTAAACATTAAACCTTGAGGTGCCTAAGCTGAAAGAGCAGAATCCCAGATTTGGCTCCACTCCTGTCAGCCAAGAACAATAATCTGAGTCTATAACGGGCACACACACACTGAAACTGGACAGTTGAAGATTAGGGGGGGAAAATCTGTTCTTTATCCATTGTTTAACTGTCCTGTTTGGGTGAGTCTGTGCCCATTATAGCCTCAGATTCTTGTTCTTGGCTGACAGGAATAGAATCTGATGTGGTCTTCTGCTGTTGTAGCTCATTCACCTAAGCTGCCTTTTTGTTCACCACGGTTCTGCCCACCAGTGCTTTTGTTCGCCCCATCCTGTGTAAGCTCTAAAACCTTGCCACAGCTAAAGTCACAGAAATCACACTATGTTTGTTGTACGCATTGTGAATGTGCAAGTGATTGTTTGAGGAACAATCCCACAGACCACTTGTAATTATGTCACTGAAGGGTACACAAAGCCCTAGTTGAGAAACAAAGCCCTAAGCAACAAGTTACTCAGAGGTCCCCACAGCGTACATATTCGTTTAATTTTTACATGCAAAAATGAACAACTTTAATGAACAATATTTCATTAAATTGGATGAATCAATGGATAAATTGGATGGTCACACACTCAACAGCTTGGAGACAGTGGCACTGAAGAAAAGACAGGAGGCAGAGCTAGAGATAGAAGAGATGAAGATGTTGAAGTTCTCTTTGGATAGGATCAAATATAAGTCCATCAGAGGGACAACCCATGTTAGATGTTTTGGAGATAAAGTCAGAGAGAACAGATTGAGGTGGTTTGGACATGTTCAGAGGAGAGATAAATATATGTAAATATGTATCGATAGGCAGGAGTTCCAGAGGAAGACCAAAGAGGAGATTTATGGATGTAATGAGAGTGGACATGAAGTTAGTTGGTGTGAGAGAAGAGGATGCAGAGGATAGGGTTAGATGGAGGCAGATGATTTGCTGTAGCAACCCCTGAAGTTATCATATCCAGTAGTAACTTGCGTTAGTCTATGAAAATTCTTTCCTATATCTGGAATAATCTAGATATTTCTCTTGTAGCGCTCTCCTGGCACTCGCAGGCACTCCCCGAAGTCATGGAGCACTCCTGGGTCTTATATTGTGGACACGGGACAGCAATGGTATGATTGAGGATTGAAAAGATTGAAGAGTAATCGAGTCTTAACACGTTTTCTCGTTGGTGACGAGTTCTGACAAGATTGAGGAGGAGAATCATGAGACCAAGAGAGTTGGCAAAATCGAGGACAGAGTTGGAGAGAACTCACGCCAGGGGCCACAGCGTTCATGAGGCACTAGCATTGTTCTCTCATTCCTCTTACCAGGGTCTCCTCATAATCACGGGCTTCTTGTTGAACACTCCTCGCCTCTCCATTTTTCCTGAATGAGCACTCCCCATTCTTGACATTTAAAAAACAAGATTGGTGGATATTCCTTGTTCTCACCTTACAAGAAATCCTTGTTCTCATTAATCCTTAAATCCATATGACCACGATGTAACACCATACCAGAACAACCAGAATGATGACATCCTTTACCCCCCAAATAGATATGGACACTTCATAACATGCTATTACTTTAGGTACCTAATTTTGGTATGTAAATTGCTAAATTTATAAATTAATTCACACCATAATTACACTAATCGGATACATGCAATATCTACTTTTAAAAATCTGGTAAATAAATTAATATCACATGATGGTCTGTGGGCACAAAGCATACATTTATAATGATTATAGCAAGAAACATCCCTGAACTTACAATTCTAATAATAACAATGCATGAAACATAAGTTTATATGCTGGCTAAGTTGTTTTCATCAAGTCCCTAGAATACATAACTCAGCCAATTAGGTGTTAAAAATAGATACGTAGGAAAACACTGTAATTATAAACCAAACTTAGCAATGGCACTAAGGCCAAGACACCTAATTAGATAATAACAGCATGCACTCTGACTTTTCACAATAGTAAACAGAGAAGATCATCTTTATCTGAGTCTTTAGAGCAGTGGTGTACAGTCTTATACTAACAGTCAAAGATTTGGACACCCTTTCTAATCCAATGATCTTTCCTGATTTTTCTTTTCTTTCTACACGTAAAACAACGTTGAAGGCGTCCAAAATACGCAATTATCTCCTTTGAACAGTTGGTGTTGTGATATGTCTGAGTTAGAGTTTCTCACAAATGTTTACACCTCAAACCAAAACTTGGAAACTCCTATACCAAATCCCAAAAGTCTGCAAAACTGCGAGCACAATTTATTTTAAAATTTTTGCAAAACCCTACACTTACAGTAGGTCTCTACTTTGTCCAAGGCACAGCATGCAAAATTACAATCTTTTGTGTTCCTTTGGAAAGGAGCTCCAATCACAACCGACAATTGACAAACAACAGCCACTCCTCACAAGGTGTAGGTACTAGTTGCTTAATTGTTCACTTTGAAATCCGAGCTTTGGCATGATAAAAAGGGCTCTTCTGGTTTGGATGATGAGTGAAAGTAGGGGGAGAAAGAGTGCTGAACATGAAGGCAGCTGGGAAAAGAGTTCAGCCCAGCTGTTGAGAATCCAGAAATGAGAACTGGTCTCTACACTACACTATGCTACTGCTCTTTATTGCAGTCCTCTCATCAGGCCTATGTTATAAAGTGGTGCTGTAATTGGCCGATGCTATAGTAATATTATTTCATATTGAAAAAATGAAAATATTCCAGCTTGCCATAACCAGACCAGAACAAGATGCAGGATGCAGCTTGTCATGCATAGTGTCCACTGTACAAGCCTTTGGAGGCAGTCTTATGATCTGGAGTTGCTTCAGTTGCTCATGTCTAGGCTGACCAATATTATGTGGCAATAAAATGAAGTCAGCTGACGACCTGAATGCACTGAATGACCAGGTTGTCACATCTATGGGGTTTTTCAATCAGATGGTGAAAAAGTTTTTACTTTTTTTTTTCAGTGTATATTAAAGTTTAAATTTGACTACAGTGTAGGGGTGGGCGATATACCGGTATACACGGTTAACCGGTAGAAATTTGTCAACCGATAGAGATTATGGCCAAAGTCAAAAAATGCGGCAAACCTCAGCAATTCACAGTTTAAATAAAATTACATTATGTAAAACAGTTTCTTTGTGTTTGAATTTTTATTTATGCATTTTCAGATACAAATTGCTATATTGTGATATATATCGTTATCGAGGTAGAAAATGGCTTCTACCGTGATAGAAGATTTTGGTTATATCGCCCACCCCTACTACAGTGCAACATTGAAACTGCAAAAGTAACAGTGTTGATGTTTGTTAGAGTTTTGGAAAGTTTTGCATTTTGTGTTTAGGGTTTTGAAAAATGATCCAAGGATTCAGAAACAATGTTTAAATGATTGTTAAAAAAAACTTTAATCAGTTGATATTAATAGACTGTCAAGTGTGGATTATGTCCACCCTGGCCCATTAGGGATAAGATTACATACATTTAATTTTAATATGTGCAATAATACATATACATATTTTTATTTTATTATTATTTTATGCCAGCAGAGTAGTATTTAGTAAACTCTAGTTATCCTGTTAAAATTAGATCAGTGTGATGTTTTGTAGCCGCACCCAGGGTTGAGATTCTGAGCAAAGTCAAGCGAAGGCACCGGAATAATTAAAATTTTTTCCTCGATATACAAACTGCTAAAAATGTGATTACAAAAAGCTGTTAATTTTGTATAACAAATATGGCATGACTCTTTTAAGGAAAATAGAGGGTGATGTTATCATAACTTTTAAAAAAGTTTATTTTTATTGTATTACTTATACGGTCCCAGTGTGTTGTACTTTCATATGGTTATTTTTAAGATAAATCATCTACAAATTTCACTACCTTTTGCATTGGCCACTCCCCTGATTCAAATTTTAACTTGGTATCTTAACAGTTGCACTTTTTATGTACTGTAGAAAGTACAAAAGAAATTTGGAAATGAAAGCTTAAAAAATTAAGCCTCTGGATTACTAATCTGAAAGTTGAGGATTCAAACCCCTGACACTGCCAAGGTGCCACTAAGTCCCTTAATCTGCTCTAGGGATGCTATAGCATGGAAAATTATTAGAGAAACTTGCTCCCTGGTATAATGACCACACATGCACTTTAAAGCAGATTCAATTAGAACAGAAATGTTGTCAAACATAGCATGGAAGGAGAGCATCCTGAGCTATAAAAAAAAGCTCTTAGTGATGCTAGATTGCTGTATCTCTCTTCTCTTATAGAAAATAAATAAAAAAAAAACCTAGATTTTTATTTAATACAGTACCATAGCGAAATTAACCAGGAATAAGACCACTACAGAAATCTCCACATCAATAACATGCAGTAGTAAGGACTTCATGAACATTTTCAATAACAAAATCGTAAACATTAGACAAAGAAATTCAGGCTTTGAAACCAGACAATTTAATTGATGCAGATGATAAACTAACCATATCAGATCAGAAGCTAGAATACTTTACTCGCCTTGAAGAGAATGAACTCATTAACCTATGTATTAGATCCTACACCAACACATTTTCTAGAGCAGATAGTACCATAAAGGAACTACATATACAGTAATGGAACCTCTGTTGAAAATAATTAATTCTTCACTCAGCAGAGGGTATGTTCCAAAATCGTTGAAATTAGCAGTTATTAAACCCCTAATTAAGAAACCTGACCTTGGCCCAATTACAGGTCGATATTAAACTTTATCTCTAAGATTCTGGAAAATATATATTTATATCGACATAGGAATAACATACACAAACTGTATCAGTCAGGCCTCATCACAAGATTCAGGCCTCATCACAGCACAGAGACAGCACTTAAAGTTAAAGTAGTAAATGACCTCCTATTGGCCTATGATCAGGGTTGCATCACTATACTTGTGTTACTCGACCTCAGTGCAGCTTTTGACACCATTGATCAGATCCTATTTAACTGATGGTTATCAGTTTGTAGATTTAAATGGTGACTATTCTGTATTGGAGTTTGGTGTTCCACAGTGTTCGATTTAGGCCCTTCTTTCTTTTTTCCCTTTACATGCTTCATCTGGGCAAGATATAATTCGTAAGCATGGTATTAGTTTTCATTGTTATGCTGATGACACACAGAAAAGCCAGATGAGAAAAGCCAGTTTAATAAAGTTGACCAATGTGTGAAGGACATAAGAGATTGGATGTTAATTAACTTTTATCTGCTTAATCCTAATAAGGCAGAAGTTCTAGTCATAGGACCGCATACAGCTAGAAGTAAGCTTTCTGATCACACTGTAACTTTAGATGGCCTTTATGTTCCATCAAGTGCAACAGTAAGAGACCTCGGTGTGATTATAGATTCCAGCCTTTCATTTGAAGCTCATGTAGATAATATTACCAGGATAGCATACTTTCATCTCGGAAATATTGCCAAGATAAGGAATATACTGTCGCTAAATGATGCAGAAAAATGTGTTTATGCTTATATCACCTCTAGGTTGGACTATTGTAATGCCTTACTGTCTGGTTGTACAACTACTGTAGGTGCATAAACAAGCTCCAGTTAGTCCAGAATAGAACCAGCGCATCACCCCTATCTTATCCACACTGCATTGGCTCCCAGTAGATTTTGTGTCAATTTTAAAATAAACTTTTGACGTATAAAGTTAATTAAATGTTCTTGCGCTGCAGTACCTGAGTGAACTGCTAGTGTCTTATGATCCGCCACGCCTACTTTAATCAAAAGATGCAGGCTGCTTGTTAGTACCGCGTATTATGAAAACTCCAGCAGTGGGTGCAGCTTTTTGTTACAAAGCCCCAAAGTTGTGGAATAGCCTTCCAACTCATGTTCGGGACTCAGACAGAGTCTCAGTGTTTAAATCTAGACTAAAAACGTACAGTATTTATTTAGCTAAGCATTTTTATAAATAGATTAGCCTTAGGTAAAGGAGCAGATCTGGGGGACTCATGGACGTAGAGTATTACGGTGAACTGGTATGTTTAGATGCTGTCTTCCTCACTCTCATTGATCACTCAGGTTTGTTGATGGTGAAGTGATTTGTTGCTTTACATCTCAGTTCCCCCTCATGTCTGTGTTTCCTTCTGGATCTCCCTTTTAGTTATGCTGTTATAGTTAGTCCTGACGGAGTCTCTGCTTGCACTCTACACTAATTCACTTTATACATAATGCGACTGTGATTATACCTAACTGTTATCTCTCCTTTTCCTCTTTCCTCTTCTCTCTCTCTCTCTCTCTCTACTTCTCTCTGTCTCTCTCTGTCTGGCTACATTCTGGTTCCTCTCAAGGTTTCTTCCTATTGCCATATCAGGTCTTGCCACCATCTCCATCTGATCATTTAGATTCATACACATCTCATACAGATTTTCACATTTCATACAATTCCATAATTTATTTTGATGTGTAAAGCTGCCTTGTGATAATGACAATTGTTAAAAGCTCTATACAAATAAAATAAATTTGAAATGAATTAAAATCTTATTATACAAAAATAATAATAATGATAATTATTGAACACAGTGTAACCCCAGAAACAGCAAAAGCATGGCACCAAGCATGACCCAACAGTAAAATCAGATCCTTTTGATCTTATTTGCAAATGAGATTTTACAAATGGCTCAGATTGTATTGTTCAGCGTTGCTAATCAAGCTCTAAGAAGATGTATAACATCTTACAGGTATTCCAGAAAATGTTATATGAAAGGCTAATTACTGTGGTATGAGCTCATAGGTAAATCTGTAACAACGATCCAGCTACGTAAATGAAACAATTTGAACATACCTTACACCTGATTAACAGCGTTAATATGTAATTATGGCTCTTGTTAACCTTGTGGAAAATAATCTAGATGCTAGAATGAGAGTATCCAAGGATACAACAGGAGATCATTCAGAAGACAGAATTCTGTGCCCATAACTTTTGCTCATGTCAGGGGCATTTAACACAATTGATCAGCATTAGCGTTTAAAAAGCACGGCTTCCATTAGTTTCGACCAACGGGAGGCACTCATTTGATTCACCAATCATTACTTGTAGTTAGTGTTGTTTTGTGGGTTTTGAGAAACATTCACAGTTCTCCAGTTTTCTGTTTCTTTGTCAGTTGTAGTAACATGGCTGAGAAGGGTAGACTACAAGCTTCTTTATTAGCTATGAATAAAGACGTACTGGTATTCAGTTTGAAGTTTAATAAGTTTAAGAACCTTACATATTAATAATATACTGCAAGTGTGATGCAATTAACATTAATACCATTTTATGATAGTATAGTATTGTGAAATCAACAATTAAATTAAACGCAATAAAATTAATTAGTCGAACAGATGACAGAGCAGTTTATGGAAGAATGACAGAATAAACTAGAGATTAGAAATACCCAATTGATATTAACTTAAAATATTTATTAACGTATTGGTGAGCTTACATTTTCTTTATATTTACAAAGTGGTGCTATTTTGGTCAAATATCTCTTCAGTGCAAAGTGCAGGCCACTAAATCAATAATAATAATGATTCAGCTCAAGGCTTCAGTGACCAGGGAGGAATATCCAATGTCTGTACTAGATGGAAGAAATGTCAGTGCAACCAGTTGGGTAATTAACTTCTCTGAACGTTTGCTTTGGTTTCTGACCTTGATTTGAAATTTTTGTTTCTTTTTCTCCACATAGAAAATCTTAAAAAATGTTATTGTCTGTGATTCACTGATGGACTGGAACTTTAGTGATATTAAAGTGAGTCATTTTATTTGGGCTCTTCCAAAGATCCCGGTAAGTCCTCCAATAACCAAGTATTACTACATCCATTGATTGAGGGATCATAGCCCATAAGAACCCATGGTGACACAAACCCTATGGAATGTTCTGGAAAGTTCCTTATTATTGTTATTATAGCTTTATCCTTGACTTTAAGTCATGAAGTCTCCAATTGATGCTATAGTGTTTTCTTGGCTGTGGAGCTGATGTTTAGAGATAAGATGAGGTTCTCATTGATGTAAACACCAAGGCATTTCTTGACAATTTCCCGTGGAAGAGCCAAGTCACCAACCATCTCTTTACTCCACATTTAGAGACATGTAGTTAGTTCCAGTCCATTATCCACTTCACCTCCTGTCTGTATGATGACTCAATGACCTGGATAATGAAACCCACCACAGCTGTGTCATCTATGAAGTTGATGACATGGTTTGCACAGTGCATCACTCCACAATTATGAGTCAGCATACTGAGCAGTGCAGTAGAGCAGTGGGCTGAGCACATAGCCCTAGGGGGCCCCAGTGCTCACTGTGGTAGGGGAGGAGACGCTGTTATCGATTCTGACTGACTGAGGTCTTTCAGTCAGGAAGCTGCAGAGGGAGTTGCTTATGTTCAGTAGGCTCAGCTTTTCAATCATGTGCTCAGGAATGATTGTGCTGAATGACGAATCTCCTTTACTTTACTAAGTAAATAACCGCAAGTTGACATACAGTACATTCACCACATAGTTATTATTTTATAGATGTGTGTGATGTGCGACAGCCAAATGAATGGTGGTGTTAATGGCATGAACAGTTGGAACAATTTATAAATTGCAGTGGAGGGGGGTGTCTGCGCCCCATGACGAGTCTCTCGAAGCACTTCATGATAGTGGATGTGAGAGCAACAGGATGCTAGTCGTTGAGGCAGGACACTGGAGGCTTTATAGGCTCCATGACGTTACAATGGTGGAGGAGATGAAGTGAAGGACATTAGAACGACAGCATTGCTCAGAGAGGTGTTGAAGATGTTCGTAAGTACATCTGCAAGCTGATCTGTCTGCACGTCCTCCGAGGACCAGGAATGATGTCTGGTCTTTAGTTAACCTTTCAAACATAAGTCCGATCTGGATTGCAGCGCTGCTATGTGGAACCTTTCAGTACTGTTATGCATCTGCATAAGAGGATCCTTTAATTAAAAAAATAATAATGTCACAGTAAATAAATAACTGCAAGTTGATATAAAGTCACATTCATCACATTATTTTCTACAGATTGCTGTTATAATGTTAATTATGCTTTTGTGGTCCGTATAACCTTTATAATTTATTTTAACTCAGCACACCAGTGCTATGCAGGTTTGCTGTATTAGAAAGATAAAAATACCTGCCAATATAAACACTGAGACAGGAACCTTAAACTTAACTTAACTTAAATGCATTCTTAAGCCCTATTCAGATGGGACTAGTTTTCCAAACGACGTTTGAGTTAGATTTTTTTTTCAGTTGACGTCTGTCATTTCATGTACGCATTCGGACGGGACTAACATCTCTGTGTTTATTACGGAGGTAGGAGTGTCTGTGTTTTACATGTGGGCGTTGCACA
>JAQQZT010000014.1:21794598-21819642 GCA_030068275.1 Clarias platycephalus | reverse complement strand
TGATTCATGTTCGTGGCTGTAATGTGACAAAATGTGGAAAAGTTCAAGGGGGCCGAATACTTTTGCAAGCCACTGTAAATTGACCCTTAGGTTCTGAAACCTCCTATGTTGTTGTTAGTCTTTCAGCTTCTCCCATCAAGGGGTCATCATAGTGGACCGTCTGATCCACACACTATGTACTTGTGGAAATAAATAGAATGCAAACTTGGCACATTTTCACCTAGTCATGCAACAGACAAGGTACTGGTGAAATACCAAACGGCTTTGCCTCTCCAAATCTGCACTACTCTGCAATTACCAACCAATAGTCTTGTGTTGTGCAAGAAACAAACAACCGCAAGTTTTTGCCTGCGTACGCAAAACCTCGATCGTCCTCTTGCCACTGTTGCCGAAAAACTTTCTATGGAAAACACCGCTTGAGCAATGCTCAACTCCTCATATGTGGAATGAAATAAATGTAAGTCATTTTGGATAAGGGCAAATGTGATTTGATAGAGAGCAATAAAGACTGGATTTGGAATGGAATATGGTCACATGGTTTAATGAGTTTAGCTACACCCTATTCCCAAGTAGTGGGCACGTAAGAGTAGGAAGGGAAACACATTGATTGATGCACCAATCATGCATATTGCTCAGATCTAGCAATTTTATGTGGTAATAAAATGAAATCAGCTGGCGACCTGAATGTACTGAATGACCAGGTTACCACATCAATGAAGATTTTCTTCCCTGATTGTATGGGTATGTTCTAGAACTCAAATCGTCACAGAGCGCCCAAAGATGTAGCTCCCATTTTAAATTTGAATAGTTCATTAGATGAAGTGGGAAATGGGACACGCTGCGTTCTTTTTATCAACAAGCTATGCAGCTAAGTGCATATTGTATACTTTCTTTCTCAAACGGAAAACTGTCTAGTCAGTTCATTTGTTTTAGATTTAACAAATGAATACTGTGTTGATTTAATCCAAAGCTAATACTTGTATATTCAGTATAACTCGTATAGTAGGAATTTTACTTTGCTTATTTCTGGTGCAATGCACACCCATGATGATTTGATGTCAGTCTTTATACTGGGAAGGAATGTGAAAAGAATAGTCTGAATTTATTTCTTAGTTCTGCTAGGGTTACATGTCATGAAAGGCATGCTCCCCATTTACTTCCTTTGAGAAAGGACACGTTATTGAGTTGTGAAAAAAATATTCCTTATTTGTTTCCTTAGTTATTTGCTATAAATAGTGTTGTTCCTCTTGTTGCACCTAGATACCTAGACATTTTTATTTAATTTATTTTTTAAATAAAGTGTGTATGCTTTTATGTAAATTCCATACGTGATTAGGAAATTATGGCTAGTTTGCCATTTTGTTTTACAAACAAAATTTATATGTTTACAATTTAAATTGAAAAAACATGTTTTTTCACCAAACTGTGACATTAAAACCAAGCTACATGTGACATTCCAGTGTGCCTTTAACAAAGTCTTTGCTGGTTGAGGAGGATATTGAAGTCATTGTTATGGCTGGACTGCGAAGCTATCACAAGTTTATGACAGTCTTTAACAGGACACATGGCAAGCACATCATGCATGTTGCCAAACTTTTTTTTAACAAAGTCAGAAACACCAGAATTGTTGAAGAACTACAAAAAAATTATGTCCATGAACATCCCTTGATGATGGGATAATCAACATTATTTTGCCCTGTAGATGGGAAACCATGTAGGTCTTTAAGGTGCATTTTATGTCAACAAATTCAAGAAACTGCAGTTAACTGAAATTATTTGTATATCTAGCAAATTTCATTAAATAAGCAGTGTAGAAATCTGCAGGCTGAACGAGATATTTTATCTCACTCACTCGTCATTGAGGCCACAACGGCGGCTGGTGGCATTGCCGTATTTAGTGATCGTCTCTGTGACCTCTTGATATAATTTATCACCAAGAGCCCTTGGGATGCCCTCCCATGCCAAGATGACGACAATGATGACAGCGTTGGCACAGTGGTGCCCAGCACGTTGCCGCACCAAGCACAACAACTTCTCTTTTTCGCCGCTACGTCGTATTACCTGCAGGGGGCAGACAGGGAGTGAACAAAGAGACAAAATTATTAGTGCACTTGGTCTTTACAGAAATATTATTTTAGTGTTTAAATCCACACTAGTTTTTAAACACTTTGATAAATTATAGAACGACTGATAATTCAGAATAATAAAAAAAAAAGAAAAATACAAAATTTTTAGGCAACTTTATATATTTATAAATTTCTTTAAAGCTGCTTTGTGATCCTTACCACTGTATTAAAGGCTATACAAATAAACAACATTGAGGCACTACATTGTGCATCGACCACAGTTTTTCTTTACTCAACTTTGTGTCTTTCTAACAATGTTAAATAAAGATCTAATAAACTTCACTATAATAACATTTATATTTATAAAAGCATCACACAAGTACAGTGGCCGAGAAGTGCAAACCAAAATAACAAAACAAAATAACAAATTTAAAAACAAAATGAAAACAAAACAACAAAACTGAAAACAAAATAATTAAAAAATCAAAATAACAAAACCGAAAAATCAAAATAACAAAACCGAAAAACAAAATAACAAAACCAAATACAATATAACAAATCAGAAAACACAACGACAATCCAGTCAAACCGGAAAAGGTAGGTATAGTTCACAAATTAAATTCTTATTGCTGATTGGATGAGACATCTGTCACTCAAGACATACAAGAAGTCAGAGTGAAATCAGAATAATTTTTAAAGCACATTTAACAAAACTTAGTTGACCAAAGTGCTGTATAATCCGAAAATACTGAAATGAATGTCATTCTCAAACCACACCTACCATTTTTGGCTTGTTGATTCTTACCGCTGATTGGACAAGACATCTGCCACTCAAAATACACAGGAAGTGCTGCAGCCACACAGACATTAAGATGTATTTTTATTTAAGGATTCATTTCAGTATTTTAGGATTATATATTACTTTAGTCAACTAAGTTGTGTTAAATGTGCTTTAAAAATTATTCTGACTTCACTTGATAGTACTGCTTGCATGTCTTGAGTGACAGATGTCTCATCCAATCAGCGATAAGAATTTCATTCGCAAACTATACCTATACCTTTTCCGGTTTGACTGAATTGTCGTTGCGTTTTCTCATTTGGTATTTTGTATCTGGATATGTCATTGTGTTTTCTGATTTGTTATATTGTTTTCGGTTTTGTTATTTTGCTTTTGGTTTTGTTATTTTGTTTTGCACTTTTCGGCCACCGTACAGTGATGAAAGTCCTGATGAAAGTTATTACTATAGAATGAATCAGCTAAACGTATGAACACCTGACCCACATATACAGAGGCCTTCCAAAAAAACTGTGGCCACAAAGTTTGAAGCACATACTTTCATCATCAAAGACATTACATATCCATTATTTTATTCCAAAAGAATCTACTATAAGGGGCCTGACCTGTTCTAGCATGGCAATGCCCCTGTCCACAAGGCTGGTGTGGAAAAGTTAAGTGCTGTACACAGAACCCGAGCTCATCCTCAGTGAACACCTTTGGGATAAATTGAGATTCTGATTGCAGGCCAGGCCATCTTGTCTGACATTAGTGCATGACCTCACTAATGCTCTTGTAGCTGAATGTGCACAAATCCCCACAGTAACATTTTAAAATCTAATTAAAAGCCTTCCAGAAGAGTGGATGTTATTTTAACATTAAAATGGGTGTGACTGTCGAGATATCTACATAGTTCTAGCAAACTATTTGATGCACCCAACAGCTAAAATAAAATGGCCTTCACCTACAGGAGTGTGTGGCTCACCTATGCAAACAACTTAATGCAAATACTAATATGGAAATAGACACTAGCAAAGAAATATCCTCCCACATATGAGGGAAAAACCCTCCCATGTTTTTTTATTGGTTGGAGGGGGGGGTGGTTTGTGTTTTTATTGCTTTATTGTTATTTAACTAATGTTGATTATATAGTATGCATTGGTGGCTCAGTGTAGGCTACTCGCCCGCCATGCCGAAGGCCTGTGTTGGAGTCCTGGCCAGTGCCCTGTACCCAGCCACTGGGGTTGCAGGGCACCCTTAGTGCTGATCCCAAGCCCTGAGAAGAATGGGAGGGTTGCATCAGGCATCTGGCATAAAAGCCCGTGCCAAAAAAATAATGTTTCGATCTAACAATCTGCTGTGGCAACCCCAAAAAGACAGTTATATACTGTTTTAGTACATACACTGATCAGCAATAACATTAAAACCACCTGGGGTTTAGGTTCCCCATGTGCCACTGGTGCAACTCTCGCAACTCCCTTGAGGCATGGCTCCATGGGACCTCTGGGGGTGTGCTGTGCACCGAGACATTAATGGCGGATCCTTTGGTTGCTGTGGGTGCAGGGTTGGACCTCAGTGGATTGCGCTTGTTTGACTGGCACATCTAATGGATGCTTGATCAGATTGGGATCTGCGGAATTTGGAGGCCATGCGTTGGCTTTTCTGTGAGATTGGACTGGCATTTGGTCCCTTCAGGCATATGTAGGCCTTGGGTGTCAATAATCCTGTTGCCAGATTACTGGCATATAATTTATAATCCATGTTATTCAAGTTGCCTGTTTGTGGTGTTAATGTTTTGGCTGATCACTTGCATATAGCAGAGGAATACCTATGGCTGAAATTATGTTTCAAGCTCTTAAGATAAGAATTATTTACCATCTGCCCTGTTGAGCCATAAACCCATTAGTATAAAAAGAGTGTGAGCTGCCTGTGTGTGTACTAAGACACAGTACAGTTCCCTGCTGCTTTATAGCCTTTGGCTAATGAGAACAAGTTGCCACTCAGTGAATTGTCCCATCGCCACTGCTGACTGATGAATGATTAACCTCTATGATACCAATCATCTCTAAAGATCAGCTGTTTGCAGTTATATCTATTAGACAATGGTGTGCAAGTCCTTGTTTGCGACATTATAGACTTACCCATTTCGCGATAGGGCATCCCTGGGAGCTCTTGCCTTCTCTCCCGGTGAACACTACTTTCTCTATACGGACAGCCTCACCCTTCTCTCCATACCTGTGGCAAGTGGCAAATACAAAATGGTTAATTGCATTCGCATCAGGGCTGTTTTATAGGTTTGATTTATGTTTAGGTTTTAATTTGTTTGTTACAATGCAAAGGTCTTGTTGCAAATGCTACACGAATACCTCAATATACTTTGAACTACAGCTACAAATAAAAATACACGTGTATTTTTTCTGGCCTCTCTAGTCCCACATGTATGTACCTATGTATGCATTTTATATTACCAGGATAATAGATGTGCATACATTGATAGCATTATACTCAATATAGGGTCCTTGCAGAGTATCCCTTCCCAACCCCCAGCATAGTCTTTTTTAAGTTGAGCACAATGACAGCATCAATGAGGTTTAACACACACACACACACACACACACACACACACACACCCATCATGCATTCATCAACAATCACACACTTCAGCGAAGAAAGATCAAGCTCCCTGGGGTGGTCCTAGCTGGGGCAGAGGTCATGTCAGAATCAGCTTAGGGTCCAAAAATTTCCAAAGGTTCTTACAGTTATCTTGAATGCACCAACAGATGCAACCCCCAATTCCAACTCCTTCTACACTTACTATTCTTTGGCCTTGTGGGGTAGTTTGAGTCAGCTCTGTATTAAGATTATTATCCATCCACAATGTAGACACCACACACTTCTGTCTTGTTTTACTAAATAAATACCAGCATTTCTCCTACTCTCTTTTTCTCATGTCTAGATCTGCTGACGGTGATTATTTCCTCTTTACTCCTATTGCATTATGGGTCAGGGATTCCCTAGGGATAGGATCACAGAGAAGCTGCAGAAGGGGGAGGGGAGGGCAACAGAGACCAAGGGGAGGAAGCGAGGACAAGAAATGAAGCAGAGCAAATAGAAATGGAGAGGAGAGATTTCTATCCACAGCTGTGCAAGAGTCTTATGCCAGGATTTTTTAGCTACAGCTCTCTTATAATGCTTGGTGTAGAAACAAGCACAAGGGAAACAATTATAGCAAATTATACGCAGCAAGGAACAGTTTTTCTCGTGTTTAAAACTTAGTAGACAACAGATTAAACAGAAACGCTTGCCGTCCTATCTCTGTTTTCACATGTGCATGATTTTTGAGATTCTGTTTAGTTATAATGCATTTTTCTAGACAGCTTCTTCGATTAGCAAAGTTTCTATATCAAAAAATGCCATTGTCCGAAGACAAAAAGTTAGTACGATAGAAAATAAAATATATGCAATTAACTGGATCTCATCTAGCAAAAGTTCATTAAACTGCATCAAGTGCTTTTTTTAATGGAATAAAAAGTAAATCTAGACTAATCTTAATACTAGCATTAGAGCAGAGCTCTTAATATCTTTTCTCAGGATCCGTTTCATGGATATGACACTTCATACATAATACATAAACATTAATGCCGGTTGAATCTCTGATATCATGTTCTCCCACTGATGGAGACAAAAGGGACAGTATGAAGGACATATCACTGTTACCAGGGCTATACAAGAGTCTTACCTGTTCTCCATAAGCTCTCTTATTGAAGCCACAGTTGGACCAGATCCCAAATGATTGTAGTATGGGCCTTCATCTTTTTCTATGATGTGCTCTGCGGGAAATAGAGATAGTTGAAGTGAAGTGTGACAAGGGGCAGTAAATACAGGGGGGAAAAAATTTGCCTTTAAACAAACTTACACAATATGTCTGTAAATTCAAACAACTCTATTATAGTAGATGAGAGTAAGAAGATGAGCGTGAATAATGTGCTAAACACACTAATGTCAATGTATCTTTGTGTTAGTATTCAAAAAAGAGATTTTAATGTGGTGTTTGGCAGGGAGCATGCAAGGAGTGAGTCATTGTGTGTGTGAGCACACTTGTCTGGAGCAGAGGGAATTTAAGGTCACATTCCACTTTGGGAGTTCGTAGTAATAGAGGTGGGGCCGGCTAAAGGAAGTGATGTAGAGAAGTAAAAGAGAAGTGTGTATGATAAGATGTGTAATTCTATAGGATGGATTGATTGATGGATTGATTTAATAAGTTTAATAATTATTATTGTTGTATATATACTGTGTGTATATATATATATAAAATAAACTTGGAATATGACATCAGGATGTGTGTGTTTGAGCATACCATATCTGATTACACTCTGCACTACACTGTGTGTGTGTGTGTGTGTGTGTGTGTGTGTGTGTGTGTGTGTGTGGTGATGGTTTTACTAGGTAGAATGGTTGCTGGGTGACCTTAGTTCCAGGTGACACTAATAAGTCAACAAGTGTTCAGCTACAGCTGGTCTCGCACATTTCGTTTTTATGAAAGTCTGCGTGCGTAAACACAATAAGATATGTTTATACTTTTAAAAAGATCTACAGTCTATCTTCTGTTTAACCCTACAGTACATAGAAGAGAGCATGAGTGAAATGCATGTACTGTATGATGAATACAGTCTACTTCCTGATCTCTCTATTTTAATGTCTAACCACTGAACACACAGTACCACATGATATACGAGCACTGTTTCTTTATCTTTTATGTCCACAGCTCCCATAAGGGCCTAGTCAGATTCTGTGTTTGCTCCTTTGACAAAACTGCTTGAGCGCAGGACTGTCTGCCTACCCCTGGTCTTATATGACACAATAGACCCCTTCTGTAAGGGCTATTGTTCCTGCTGCCTACCCCCAAAGAGAGGCACTGCAGCCAGAACATTGAAAGATGAGAGTGGGACACTAAAGAATTATGCATTCTCAGACATGGACCAGCACTGCCTGGATAAGTGTGCCAAAGCAAAATTGATGAAGGACATTTAAAGAGAAAGAATTGCTTAAATCTATTATAATTCTCTAAACATGCATGAATCTACACTGCATTTATGGAAGTAAAGCAAGAGGTGTTGATATTGATTCCTTGTTAGGAATCATGTTAAACTAAGTAAGTCTTTTCTATGAGAGTTGTTTAAGTCAAACCATGACTTTTGATGATATGTCTTCTGGATAAAGGCATAAAACCAACTGAAAATGGAAGCAAGTAGAATGTTTCATCCTTGAATTGTGTGGTGGAGAGACAGATGTCCCTGGGAACTGTACTCGCAATCATTCATGAACACCACTTGCATGGCTGGCAGTTATTGCCACATCCGTCCTGACCTCACTCCAAGTGATTGCTGCATGTTTGGGCAAATTCAGAAGTTCATGGCTCCAGTGTACTGAAAAGTCTTGGTTTGATTTGAACACTCCTTATAGTATTCTAGTTTTAAGTACACTTGAGAAGCTAATCAGGACCTGCAGACCTGCTTACAACTGTTGCAGCTGCATTACAAAATAGGACAAAACCATGATGTGGAACAGTTGAGATAAGTAGAAACCTGGGATGTAGGATACTCACCCACACAGTCGCAGAGGGGGAACTCTGCTTGAGCATTCTTTACAGGTGTGTCCAGAAGACTCTTGGTTGGAGTATCTAAGTAACGTAGGGGGGATTCCAGAAAACCTTTTAGTGAAGGGGATGAAGGAAAACTCTCTTTTGTGGGTGTATCCAAATTTTCCTCTGCAGTGGAGAAATTTCCAGCTGTGGAAAGCACTGTTACACCGCCTGATGACTCAATCTTCATCCGTTTGTTTGGAGGAGAGCAGGTTGTGGTAAAGGGGTCCACGAGAATTTTGTGATGTTGCTGCTGCAAATAAGCCTCTGTTGCCAGAGCCAATAGCTCATCTGGGGGCTTGACATCTACTTCACACTCTGCAGTGTCTTGTTTGATAACAGACAGCTGGTTGGAGGACATCTCCTCATTCTCCCCCTCAGCCTGCTTCAGACTAGGTTTAGGCTCGGTTGTTGGGGCAGAAATGTTGTTGATTTTTTCTGTGCATGGTGATTGGGGTCTGGATTGTCCTGAGTTAGAATTTTGGTGTGATTCTGTTTCCATATAAGATGTGAAGTCCTGCTCTGGAGCATCCGTTACAGGGGCAGGTGTGTCCCCGAATTCTTCCTCAAACTGGCGAAGAATCTCTTCAAATTTTGGATCAAGGGAATTGAGGCCACATAGAGGTGGAGTAGACTCAGATGTGGTTGTCTGGCTTGCAGAAGTGGTGGCCAGAGGATCCTCAGCTGTGGTGGAGTTTGAGCTAGTCAGTTCATCCTGGGCAGGGGGCACTGGAACATCAGGAGGGTTGGAAGCTAAGGTGAGGTTTTCAGAGATAAGGGTATGACTGCTGTTCAAAATTGATTCCTGAGATTGGGCTGGAGCTGCTTGGCTCACTACCACCTGAGAGGAGTTATGTGGGGGTGGACATGGAGGAACTGCAGCCTCCATGACAGGTAGAGGTGGCATGTTTTGAGATAGGGTTTTTTGTACTGTGATCTGATTTTGTGGGAGAAAGAGAGGCTGGGAGGCCTTTTGCTTATGCTTTTTAATGATGATTTGTTTAGGTTTAGGAAGAGGTGGCCCCAATGAACCAAGCAGTCCACCCAGAGACTGCTTAAGGAGAGGAGAACTCTGTGTGTTCTTTTTCTTCTTAGGTTCCCTGGGTTCCTGTTTGATGGTTAGAGCGCTCTCTGGAGTAGACTGTGGCCACCATTTGCGGAGAGTCTGGCATGTCATTGGTGTGTGCTGAGCAAAAGATTGAGGACCAGAAAAGAGGTTACGTTTATGGTGAAGGTGTTGTTGCAGTGCTGCCTGAGTTGAGTACCTAATTGACTGAGGAATCTGTTGGCCTTGAAACTGCTGTTGACTACTTGCAATCCTATACTGGCCCATTGCTGGACCCATCTCTCCTGGGTATTCCCCATTGTTGACCTCTTGTTTGACATGAGGCATCATTGGGTGGTTGTCCTTCAGATTTTGAGGTGGGGCTGGAAACTTAAATGTAGTACTAGTGTACTTTCCACTGCTGTCCCCGAGAAGCTGTTTCAGTTCAGACATTGGGTCACTGCTGCTACGAGATGGGTGTGGAAAACAAGCCTGAGTTTCAGGATTCAACATCCATGGAGTCCTAGGAGAGTTTTTCTCACAGCTTGCTCCAGTGCTCTGTTGCCACTGGTGAGGTGATGGATTAGGGGTAGATGGGTGTGAGGATGAAAAGGGGGAGTTTGTGGATTGGTATTGGGAGGGGTGCTGAGCAGGACCCAGTGACTCAGGCCTGTGTCGCTCCCATAAAGCAGAATTTTGTTGAGGGAAATGCCTAGAGGACAAAGATTGGGGTATAGTGGAAGCAGATGATGATGAAAGGGACCTGGGTACCGAAGAAATCAATTGCAGATCATCTTGGGTTTGAGAGAGGGGCTGAGGCGATGCATGATGGTTTGAATTTCCCAGTGCTGAATCACCTGCAAGCCCACCAGTGCCAGATAGTTGGGTCAGTGCCTCAATGGCAATAGCTGTCTGTAGACTGACATTCCTCTCCTTAGCGATGGATAGCACACTGGGAGAACAGGGAATGGGTGGTAGGGGGCCATAAGGTTTTGGAACTGGAGATTGGTTAACAGGGTTCTGTGACTGTGGTTCTGATCCACAAGAGGTGTTTGCACCATTGGGTTGAGGTTGTGGCTGAGATTGATAGTGTTGTTGCTCTGTCTGAGAAGTGCCTGATAACTTGCAAAGACCCTTTTCCTGGCAATTGCCTGCCATTTTAATCTTTTTCTCCAGCCACTCAAGGTAATCAGGACAGTCAGGTCCATCGCAGTCACAACTTGGAGGCTTCTGACCATGACGGGCTTGATTTAAAGCAATCTGAAGGGTTTTCAGATCCTCTGAAGTGCAGTGCTGATCATCACCACTCCATGTTTTTTGCTTATCGCCATTACCACGATTAGCCATTTCCCGGTTGAATTTCTCATACAGCTCGGTATTAGGGTTATGAGAAGGTTGAGGAACACTGCAAGGGGGTAGGGAACCTGCACTAGCTGAGAAGGCCACCAGAGTTCTAGCATTCTCCATGTCCACACTACTTGTGCTCTGGTCACTCCAGTTTGTCTCCTGCTGCTGAGGGGTAGAGGCTCCTTTCAGATCCCCAGGCCCCCATCCCTGTGTCTGGGGAAGACATGTTAATGTCTCCTGATGCTGGTGGCTATGCTTTGACAAAGCTCCACCTTCAAGGTCATTGGTTTCTTCTCCATGTTGACTCAGCCCATTGGACAACTCCTGGTTCAACACGCCTTTCTCCAGGCATCCATGGTCAATTTCCATCTGGCCACTTCTACTGGGGCCATCCACTGAACCCACCACTGAAATGGTCTGTAAGAAATAAAATCAAAACATTAGAAAACTCAAAATTGTTAGTGTGTATATAGTTTTGAAAATCATTGGTAATTTGATAATTCATATTATATTCCAAGAATTAAAGCTATTTAAAATCTACATAAACAAGTATTGACTTCATTTCTCTCTCTCTCTCTCTCTCTCTCTCTTTCCTCTCTCTCTATTATTCACAATAGCAGGTCAGGGTAAGACTTTTGCAGAATACTTGAAATAATACTGCAGAATGGCTCCAAACATCCTCTGTAATATTATATGCTTATGTACGCTGGTCAGACCAACTGACTGGTGTAGGTAGGGTGAATGATTATAAAAAATTTGGATCAAATATAATACCATCAACTGCATGCAAAATAATGTCAGTTCTATTAAAAAGTAAAAGAAAATGTACATATTTACACAATTTCTTATATTTACACCTGTTTAACAGCTATAAAGGACACCTCTCATCAATATGTATTTATTTTTCCTTTCTGCCATTGGAGCCTACACAGATTCCCACAGGGGCATGTGACCACTAGGTTGCCAGTGTCTGTGTATGAGTTTGTGTAAACTTTTTTTTTTTTTTTTTTTTTTTGAAGCACGACAGACGGAAAGCATAGTTCACAGGCTAAAACCCTACTGGTCACGAGTGCATGGTGCTGTTGAAACAGCCAAACCACACTTCTCTTACAACAGAGTTTTTCCTCTTTTTAGTAAACCAATGAAAAGAACACACCATCAGCCGGGAGGATTATTAAGAAAGGTAAGTAGCTATCATAAATGTGCAACTGCTTTCCATTCATATCCCAAATAAAACACCTGCATATACACGCACAAAGCCTTTGGTGTAGTTCTTCCTCTATGATAACGTTATGCTGCCAAAAACATTAACACGCCCAACCTGAATGGGCTGCCTGACTAGTTTTATCTGACACACGTGTTTGTGTAACATAGAGAGCCCTTTAAATACTACGTGCCAAAGACAAACTCTGGCACAGAGCCATATCATTGGTCTCTGCACACACACACACACACACACACACACACTTATACACATGCACGCAAACACACACTCGGTGCCCAGAGAGAATGACAGCACAAAGCAGAAAGGAGACCGGCATGGAGATGGGGGGGGCGAGGGGGGGACGCCTGAGAGCAGACAGCTGGACACATTTCCACACAGATAAATACACATACACGCAAACACGAATACATAACCCCCAGACTTGTTCCATAACAACAAGAATACAAGGGAAATTTCAGAAAAGACAACTGATTAAAAAGACAAATGTCTACTTACACTGTGTGTGTGTGTGTGGTTCTATCCTTATAGGGCAGAGACAGAGACAATGGATGGTGGACTGGACAGAAAAGCGCATGGAAAGGATCTGGTAGAGAATCTATTCTTCCTTTCTCGGTCTCCCGCTTCCCTCTCTGTCTCAGTGCGGCATACACGCACACGCAAGTGCAGACACGCACACACACGCACACACCCGTACATACACCTCCCCCACAAACACTTGCTCTCAATCTCTCTTCCTCCAGCCACCACCTCTGCTTCTGCAATCGCTCTCTCTCTTCTTTTCCTTCTCACATTATGTCTCTCTGCTCCTCTCGTCCCTTTCTCTATAGTCCCTTTTTCACGTTCACGGTCTGCTTCGTCTTAAACCCCTCCTCTCTCTTTCTCTCTCTCTTACCGCGTTACTCTATCATTCTACTCTCCCTCCCTCTCTCTTCTCCCTCGCTCTCTCCCTCCTGTTTCTCCTCCCCCCTCCTCTTTTCAGCTTGCGCAGTGCGAGAGAGGCCATTATCTGACTCACACTGGGCACGTACTATGGAATGGAGGAGAGCGCCGTGAACGGGTGGATGAATGCTAGCAGCAGCCGCAGTGGACAGAAAAAGAGAGAACGAGATGCTGAGATGAACACAGCACCATTTTACATCAATTTAGACTTGCTTTTCCTGAAAGAGGACAGGAAACTAAAAGAACGAGCTGTGCGATGATATTTGAAGTTTGTTTTGCAGCTGATTTGCCTGAATCTCAAACTGCTCAACAACATGGAGGATGCAGCTGTTTAATCTTCACGCGGGCTCTCTCCAAACCTAGGCAGCTGTCATCTGCTAAAAATAATACAGAATAACGCTTAACATAATCGAGCGGCTCCAACCTTTCCCTTCATTTCACAGTCCATGTTGATGCATATTTTTATATTCTGCTGCTTTCGGTAGTTGTGCTTCAATAATACCCTTTGCTCTCAAACGCGCCAGTCATCGCTTATTTTCTCATTGTACCTTATCACAGTAATTTTTTTTGTCTCCAACTGAATTTGACTAGCATAAGCATAATAATTGTATGGGTGCTTTAAGGATTTCATCTAAAGGTTGTTGCCGATGCAAACCAGGAAGAGATGACCAAAGCTTTTGAGTCATTGTACATAATTACTTTGGGAAATCGTGGATGAAGATCTTTCTTAATGGCCCAAAGCAGAGATACGCAAGAAGCACAGGGGGGGCAGAACTGAGCACTGATCAAACTGGAACCACAAGATAACATAAGACAGTTCTGGAAACAGAGGCAGAAAAGGAGAAAAAACAAACAAACTGGAGGATGAACAACAATCACACTCATATACAAAACAGGCTGTTCACATTGGTTGCTGAGTTTTGTTTCCACCATAAAAAGAAAACGGGAGAAGTATCAGAAAGATGACAGAAGAGAGCGGGACTTCGGAGAAGAGAATAGCAGTAAACTGTGTGAGAAACATTGGGAAGTGTGCCTTGTCGCTTCAAATTACAATGCTCTACCTATCCTGCCTTTAAAATCTTCTACCTTGCTTAGTGCCTAGCCAGTTCCTTCTATCCCTGTCAGAGTAAAATCTTCCTGTTTTGTTTCTCCACCTGGCTACAGTAACTGCCTTCCTAATGCTGCTTATCTGTTTCCTCTTTTGTTGGTTCTTTCATCTTTTTTTTTACATTAGATCGCTTCCTCCATCGCTCCCCGAGTCTCAGTCTCTAAAACCCAGTAGCTCCGGAAAAAAAAAAGAAAAAGAAAAACAGCTCGCGATTTCGCTCACTTGCTTAGCTATCGCAGATGATAGCAAATTGCATGAACTGGATTGGACACAACCTCTCGCTTTTCTCTTCTCCTTCCTAAACAACCGCTTGCATTTTTGTTCTTCATGGTGCCAAATTAGACAGATGGAAAGTCTTCATCTTGCTTTTTCACTTCTCAGTCCCGTCACTCCTATCAGCGCAGTTGACACTGGCAGGAAAACAGCAGAGGCAAGGCAACGCAAAACATGCACACACACATGGGCGGAAGCCAAAGAGCAGAGGTAAAACTGCTCAGTCACTGGCAATGGGTAAGTGGGTAAGGAGAGAGAGAGAGCATGACATCACTGTTACATCATCAGAATTCCTCCGCCGCTCCCCCCTGACAAAGTGGGTACGAGTGGGGTAGACAGATGTGTCAAACCGCACAAAATAAAGGTCTCTATCCCACTTCATACACAAACAAGAACATTCATTCACTCACCCACCAGTATGGTTATTTGATCCTTTGCTCTTTTAATCTCTCCTTGAGTGACATAGCACTTCTTTTACAAGTGGGTTTCTGCAGCTTGCAGCTAAGCCAAGGTAGAAGACTGCTCACAAATAACAGAAAAGTATAATTACACTTCGCATTCAAACAAGATTTCATACTGTAGTACATGACGGAATGGCCACAAATACTTTGCCATTCATTAACTGGGTCCTTGCAGATACATCTGATATTCACTGTCACAAAGGCCACAAAAGGTAATGAGTACATGAAAAAGGACTGTGGAGAACCAGATTGCAAAAAGCTTGTGGTCAGAAAGTATGCAAAGTTGAAAGGTCTTCATCCCATACATATAGAGTATTTAGTGCTTCAACCCAATCCTTCAATACTGAGTCAGTACTCTAACACAATGCTTCAATCAAGTGTCCTGGCCAAGCACAATCTAACATTTTAGTGGAACATAACCCAAAAATTGTAAACCCAAAACCATAACAGAATTCAATTCAGTATTTTAACACAATCTACCAATGCAATACATTAACCACATGCAATGTAATACTCCAACCAATAATCTCAATAAGTGAGTACTTCAACAAACCTCCCCAGTTTTAGCCAAACCAAATACACCAAATCCAAGGCCACCTGTTAAAGGAAATCACACAGCATATAATCTACTAAACATTAACACAGAGCCATAGTATCACCTGTCACTTCAGTAACAGCACAAGATATCAGGCCCTGTGGCTATAAAATTACTAGACCTCGTACATTTTAACAAGATAAGGTCTACATATGGGACAATAGCTTTACAGTGGGCAAAGAGCCTGAGCCCCAGTGGTTCTATATGTTGTTTAAGGCCAAAGTATCATACTGTCACACTCAAAAAAGGACCGGTCAAAGGACTCCATCAATTTTAAATAATTTTTTACAAATCAAAATCAAATGCTTCATTTAAAAGATCAGACATTTTTCCAGACAAATATATGTGTAAATAGTAAAAGCATTATAAACAAGCATGGTTAGATTAAAGTATTTATGTATAACTATCTTAACTTGCTGAGGCTGTCAAATAAGACAAGCAAAACCAGAATAATCAGTGATGATGAGCTAATATTGGTGGATACATTTAAAAGGATATAAGATAAAGAGTGGAATTAAATATTTTATTTGACATACTCAGCATACATATATATATACTGAATAGTTTGAATAATATGTTAAAAAAGAAAATACCCTCTAGTCTATGGAACAAAATGTCCTCTGTGTCAACAGAACACAGAAAGTCCTGTCACTTCCTCCAAAAATGAAAAAGAAAAAAGAAACTTAGAAGTGACATTTGCCGTTTCCTCTAAACAAGTGACACTGTACCACTTAATAGATTTGAAGAGTAAGCAAGGGTGAAGTTAAACCAAGTAATAACACTGTAATAATCTATCTAAACTGTTTAAGGCACAATTTCAGAATGGAATTGCCTATTTGATAAAAGTTTTACACCACCATTGACAGTTAAAATTACTTTTTAATGCCCACAGAAAAAGGAGAAGGTCTAAATCAACACATCTTACCTAGAAATTTTACCTGAACTACAGAAAGTCGAAAAATAAGGTTTACATGCATGAACGAAAGAATTTCCCTTTAAATCAAGACAGCAGCAATCTAGCCACAAACCTCAGGTCACAAGACACCGTTATGTTACATCATTGAGGATGTGAAACTGCGACTTTATACTTAAATGTATTCACATGCAGACAAATACATACTGTATGTGCAGTCATACAAATTTGGGCCATTTTTAAATATACTCAAAATATACAGTCAAATCCAGTTCATAGCCTAGTTTCATTTGACGTAAACCCAGTGGCGGCTGGTGCAAAACAAAATTGGGGGGGTGCAAACAAAATTAAAATTAAACTTTTAATAATCGCCTGTGAATAGCCATAAGCACCATTACTACTAGTATAAAATAGAGGCATGACTCACATCGCATCCAGTCAGCCAGCTCCGCTTGCCATAAGAAGTGCTGGAAAAGCACAGAGTGTAAGTTCAGCCGTGATCACTTGACTGCTGCTTAATTAGAAGATCAGGTCGATCTGGTCCAAGCTATTTAAATGTTTTTCTTTCATCATCTGATCGCCTTGCGAAGGGGTATTTTACTATTCAATACATTAACTAACAATCTGCTGACCGTTAATAAGACTCGTTGAGAATGATCTAATCACATGAGCCCAAATATTTAAAAACAATATTGATTCGCTAAGAACAAAAGTAGGAAGGTTCGGAGCACACAGTGCAGCGCCCCAAGGATGATTTGAAAAAAATCCAATTAGAGCTCATCCTCAAATCACATGCTTTTCAAAAATTTACGTGCCTACATAGACACTCGTTTGTCCTAAAGAGCACTACTGCTAAAACATTTTTACAATATCTAGAATTCACAGCAGTGTAGCAATTACCACTGTACAGTACTCAATGCAGCTTTTCTTTTCATTACCATTAAACTAAGTATTTTGACATGCTTGTGTATTTCAGATGGATGTCAAACAGCAGTAATACCACTGC
This sequence comes from Clarias platycephalus, assembly GCA_030068275.1. NCBI lineage: Eukaryota > Metazoa > Chordata > Actinopteri > Siluriformes > Clariidae > Clarias > Clarias platycephalus. Next base: position 21,802,248 of record JAQQZT010000014.1, on the reverse strand, counting down.
GATGATGCAAATTCCTAAAATTTTATCATTTATGTTCAATCTTAAAATAACATGTTAAAATCCTGATTTACTTTGATTTGCCTTCACTGGCTCCCACCTCCATATAATTGTCATTATAGTGTGGTTTTCTGGCTAATAGCTTTAAAACATGTGTGTGGAGGTGTTTTATAATCAGCATATTTAAGCCATTACCTAATAGTGCATGGTCAGTAGAATATGTAAAATAAGCTGTATGGGATCTATGGTCATTGCTTTTGTCTTTAATGTCAAGAAGTGTAAAATTTGTTGGCCTCCATCTGCTTGTCTTATAGCATTACCAGCATTATTGGCTACATTTGAACACAAACACCTTAACTTCATTCCATTTCGTCTTTGTTAAGGACCAGTTAGTCTTAAATTGTATGAGGAGATTATAGCTACTAAATATTGGGGTGTGTGGAAACAACTTGTGACTTGAAATATGTCGAAATTTGTACAATACAATGCAAAACATTTCAAACTTTTACAATATGCTTCAGTGCACACACAAAAAAATGAAATACACGATTAACTTGCTGATCAATAAATTGCCTGAGTGGCCAGATATTATTGACATGTCTCTACTTGAAACTCCCAGACTGCCTTGCCACTCAAATAGTACTAAGCAGAAGAATATCTGGATTGTTCTGCCCTATAAATTGTCAACGTAGGCTACACTACACTACATTCTCTTGCTAAGTTAGTTTTTGCATAGCTTTTTCATACTAAAACAGACCATTAATGTGGGGTATGACAGTACCCATAAAAGTTGTATGAGTCTGATGCCATCAACCCTGACTGCTGAGGGCAAATCCTACCTATGGGTACCTGCTGGTGATCTGCATATTTGTAGACATTATTATTTAAACTTGCTGCATATTATGTGCCAACATGACAACATTAACCTAATTACAAAGTAAACAAGGGTTTGTGTTTACTGGAAAATCTTTATGCTATAGTTCAAAGTTAAAGTGTAATTTTTATTTATCTTACATAACAGCAGTTAAGAAGTTCAGACAAAGCATCTCCAAAAAAATACTGACATGAAATAATTTTAGTGCTTAGTAAAAACTTTCTACAAAAAGTCATTCAGCTTATGTTATCCCTTAAGAAAATGTCTTCAAGTCAGTGCTTTTAAGAGTTTACACAATTGTTCAGTACTATATTTGGTAATGTTATGTATGTTCTTAATTAAATAGACTTCATTTGTTTATTATTAAGACCGAGATGAAGATCAGTGCACATTTTTGGGAGTTATCTCTGACCATTTTAGGAGAATCTAAATCCACAACATTCCCATTTCTTATCGTTTCTTTCTCCCACACCAATATCCCTATCATATATACAAACCCAACGCTGATCTACTGAAGACCCCTAGCTACAGTACAGGTGTTTATATGGTCTAAAAGTGACTGACCTTCTTAAGTAGTAGCATTCTAAGTTGTCCAGTCACTTCTCTGAAGCACGATGATGAATGTTAGCTTAAAGACGATCTGCCTTTCTCTTTCAGTTAAACAGTCATGCCTGAGTCATCAACCTCACTCATCTCTCCATCTCCCACACACACAAACACACACATACTTACACAGCAAACCCTGACACCCCCGGGCCAACCTACACACATACAAACACAAAGTCTCTCTCACACAAATACACATTACTAATATCTCAACAAATATAACAGCATCTGCATGTCATAAATGTAATGTATTATTTAATACAGATTGTTAATCCATGCTTTAGTGAGACAATGTCATAGTCTTTGACAATGAACAATTAACTAATAAACTGGTGTTTGGAACTAGTTCCAAGGCATTTGATTCAACTTACAATAGAATTAACGTAGGTTCTGTCGATATTTATGATACCTTCCACAAATTTTAATCAGCCAACACTACTTTACCATCCTTCGTTTACTTCTTTAGTGTTGTACGGGAGATACACCATGAATGTAATGACAGTTCGACTCAAATTCTCTACCTATCACAGTCATTCATGTAATAATGTCACTAGAGAAAACCTTGAAAAAAAAATTGGCCAAGATATACCTCAAAAGTATTTAATAAGTTCAGGAGTTCTACAGGTGACACTGCAATGCAATGGGTATAATTGCAGGCTCATAGCTTCAGCGTTCCGAGTTTAATGCTGGCCTCAAGCTCCTGTCAGTGTGAAACTTCACAAGGCTTTGCTCAAAAATCCACAAACATGTGTAGTTATGAGCATTGGCTATGTTGATTAGACTGGTTGATTGGACTGGTCCCTGAGACAGACTGGCTGATCTTATCTTCAGTAAATTCTCATGCCTTGTACTTGGTATTCCTGGGATAGCCTTAGTATCAGCGGCGACCCTCAACTGAATAAAGTGGTTACTTTATTGAGGTGGTAAGTGGTATTTATTTACTTAAGACATTTGAAAGCTTCTATATTGAACCATACAACAGATCGGGACCGTTGGCTAGTAAGTCTTTTTTTTTTTTTTTGTCTTTTTAGAAATCTAGTACCCCCCCACCCCACCCAAAACACCACTGAGGAAGTGAATTAAGAGTAGACATTCTGTCTGGGATAACAGATTATCAGCACATGGTTACTAACAAAACAAAACATAATATCCAACAATTTTAGCAGTTGATTATAACTGGGTAAGGCAAAGGCAAATGGCTATAGAAGGACAAAAAGATTAGTCGGTAAGGTCATGAGCGACCCTTTTTACACCAATTTAAATTACAATATTTTTAATTCTCTCATTCTTCCTGCCTCATCTCTTTGTTTATTGTTTTACTTTTTCTACCATTTCCATTCATTTAACATTGTCTCTCTCATTCTTTTGTATGTACATTTATAGTCATCACACCATCTCCCCATCATTTCTGTTTCTACATTTGCACTGATGCACCATTTCTTTAACCTGCTGCATTTGTCTGTGTGTGTGTTGCCTTCTTGCCTTGTCTGATGCTTGGCACGTGTAAGTCGGCATGCAACACTCAGCCCGCGCACCCCCCTCCACACACATATATTCCTACCACTCATAGGGAGAAAGAGAAAAAAGATGGGGGAAGGGTGGAGCCATTCTCATCTCTCACTAAGGCAGTGGGACACAAGGGGGGAACAGACAAAGAATAAAAGGCTAAAGAGAGTGCTCTTTGTACAAAGAGCAAAAAAAAAAAAAAACAGGCGAAATTTGAGGAGAGGGGACACGAGTGGGAATGCAGAGAATAAACCAGCATTAGAACAACCTTGATGAGGAATAATGCTGGGAGAGAAATAAGAAGGATTTACTGAAAGAACCAAACATGCAGCAGAATTGGTTGATGCTACCGATGTGCTTTGTAAATGAAACAGGCTGTTGATAATTTAAATCTAAGGCCGAGAGGGAATTTGCAAAGCAAAATAGAAGGGTTAAATCCTGAGCACAGAAAAGAGCAGGAAAATAAAAGATACATTATGGCTTAAACAACGCCATTGCGGTAGACTATTGTAATATTCCCAAATAAAGAAAAGAGGGGGAGAAAGAGAGAGAAAATGATCTTGTTCCAGCTCTGAATGGTGGCGTGGCGCCAGGGTTTTCTTTCTTTTCTCCTCGCAGGAGTCAGGCTAAGATTAGCTCCCCATATGTTCGAGGCAGACGTAGCCGCATTTAAAGGGCCAGCAACTCTTTATGGATCCTGTTGCAGTGTGGACTGCAGTATTGCGTGTGCTGCTTGTACAGCACTACATCACGTCACAACAACCCCAGACATCCAATCACAACCTCTTTAGGGCCTGAACAAGACAATAAAACACTGTATGATGATAATACAATTTATAACCTGAAGTAAAGCACGATCACTGGTTCACCTCGTGCAATATTTATTCATTTCATTGAACTCTAGTTATTGAGAGTTCTGCAGTTTGTCTGCATCATATGTAGAAGGTAGTGATATTGGCCCACCCCTTTGTGACACTGTGATAATGAGTGTGAACAGGGTATTACTGCTACTGTATGTATCAGGTAAACTCAAAGACCAACATGTACCTGATGCAGAAAAAATAATTAAACCCTTGTCTAGCACAGTGTAATTTATCTGTCCTGGTGTTATAAAAAATGAGACTGCATGACAGTCACATACAAGAGACAGTGAAAGATAAAAAGGCTTAGTCTACTCTCTTTTCATTGTTTTGTCCCTTTTTATCCTAGTAGTCACCACACTGGAACATTTGATCAGCAAGATCTGGCACAGGTTTTATGCCCTTTCTGTGACAACCCTTCCATTTTCTGACTAGTCTTGGGATTGGCGCTGCATAAAGTGGCTAGATTGTATGGGGCATAGGGTTAATGGTCTTGCCCAAGGGCAAGGACAACCGCCATCAATAGTGGTGGGCCTGAACCAAGAGCCTCAGCTACCTGAGCCACCACTGCCCTTTAAAGGCATAGTGGGGGAAACAGCAATGCAGTAACATGTTGGACCTCAGTCTTGGAATTGTGGGAATCACATGACAGTCATATGTTACTGTTTTAGGCAAGCTACTTCTTGTATAGAGTATTATAGATAAAAACCCTTTTATTATGGTGTAAATCCTTGTCTACAGCAACAAAAAAAGGTATTAAAAATATCTGTCAAAAAAATATTGACATTGACATGTCTAATGGGACATACTGCTTTCAGAGTCACCAAGGTGCTTACACAGATACACACAGCATTTACACACAGTGGAAACAGGAAGCAGGGGGCCCTAAAATCGCAGAAGAAATGCCACTTCTAAGAATTCTGAAAATAGTAAGACAGAGTGACTGTAGAAAAAAAAACTGATTTGGATCAAGCATCCCAACAGTGGTGGAGATAAAGACACCACACATTGGTATAAATCCATGTTCAGGTTCAGTCAATTAAAGCTAGACAGAGAGAACGGTTAGTCAGCCAGGGAGCCTCAGGAATGAATCTCACTTTCACTGGCTGCTCTTAATTTCATTTAATAAATTATGTGTTGCATAATACTAGAGAATAATTATAAATGGATCTTACGGTTGCTTTATCAACGAATAGCTGAGGTGAAAAGCATTCGTCAGGCTGTGAAAAGGCGAACAATAAGACCCTGAAACAGCACGCGGACCTTTGACAGCCTTTTGAACATGAAAACTGACAACTTCCTGTACAATCCTTTACCTTTAAACAATCTTTTACACACATGCTTAAAATTTCCCCTACTTTCTACACGCACGCTGCTGTGTCACATGACCGCAGCTTCGAAGGCGGTCTTGTGCTATAATTGTAGCCGTGATGTCATGCACCACTCACTGTTGCCACAGAAACTAGGTCAGTGTTAACCCTTTCCCATAATGCTGCGGGGATTCCGCGCCATGCAAACGAGAGAAAAAAAAGCATTACGAAACACTTTCCACTCGGTTCTTTTAATGTGGTACATCATCTTTCGTTTTAATGAAAATACACTGTTTTTATTGTACACGCTTCTCACACTCTGAATGGATGTTTGTGTTGATGTGAGTCCAAACACCTTGACGTTCTTGTAAACGCCAGGCTAAAGGGGGATTTTAATCTTGAATCGTGCTTTTGTGTTTATTTTTATGAACTGTTAACTGAGTGGAACAACTATCTAAACAACTCATGACTAAAAGCTGACGGTGCTGAGAATTAATGCTACCTGCAGCCTTCATGTTTCTCAGTAGCTTTCCTTTCCTTGTTGTTCCTATAAACATGTTTTTTTGTTTGTTATCATGTGGTCGGAAACTCATATTCACGGTAAGTGTACTGTACCTAATGATTGAAATGGACCATGGACTCATTTCAGATTAAAACATGAACCCTAATGGGAGACAACAAACAAGAAAACTCAACTTCAACTCTCTGGTTCAAGGAGCAACATAATGACCATCGATCATCATAAAATTCTCACAGATTTCTCATAGAAGACAAATTATTCTATTCTCTGTACTTGAAGGAGACCCATAGAAAGAAAGACATATACATTGTATGGCCTCTATATATAGTTTATTTCCATTAGAAATTACTATTAGGTCTACACAAAACCAAAAGATGCACAAAGGCCACTAGAAACAGCAGTTACTTCTTTGTTCTTGAGTCTCTTTTACCCTAATTAATTAGGAATTTGCAAAGCCTATACACAACTCTAGGTTGATAAAAGGGCATATGGCTTAATCAAAAGTCACAAAGAACTGTATATCAACCCTAGGAAACTAGAGGCTTGCATACATGTGTGAGACAACAACTGTACTTTAAGTGTTATCTATTAAACCATATAAAGCCTTTACTATTACTGAGCCTTTTCACAAACATTAAGAGGTCACCTACAAGATGGGAGGAGGGAAATTATTCAATATTAAACATTAACAAGGTTGGTTAGTTTAAAAAACAACTCAGATTTAAACCCAGTGATTCTTCAGTGGCGGTCAGGAAAATGATTTGTAGATGAGTCACACATTCTGTTGCATGACTGCTTCAGTAAAAATACCTTTAGCTAACGTTATAAACACTAAAACGGCAGAGCCCTAGGAGACAAATAACTTCCATGTATCCCAAATATTCAAAAATTGCCTAATGTCTGTGCCTCTGGACAAAAAGTGATAGCAGAGCGACGGAAAGCGTGAGACTGAATGTTAGCGGGACATCGCGGTGTGAGCTGTCATGCCCTGGAATAGCCATGCTACAGGTTACTCAAGTTCATAAACAATCTACCACGTGTTTATCACTGCGCATGCAGAGGCATCTGTACTCCTGTTACCTCAAAATGACTGGGAAAGTTTGGTGACCCCGCCTTCCTCTGTCAACGTGTGTGTGTGTGTGTGTGTCTGAGAGAAAGATGTATAAAAGTAAGAGACAGAGAGAGAGAAAAATTTGAAAGAGGAATAGCGTGAGGCTTTGTGCTGTTCTCTTTTGGCCAGGGTACGCTCACGCCTCTCTTTCGCTCTTCCTCTTTCCCTCGCTCACGCTGTCCTCCAATAAGCACAGAGCGCGGGGCTCTTTAAACCAGGGCCTGCTAGAGCCCAATCAAAACAGCACCGGCACTCGCTCTTTCCGACACCGTGCCAACTGAGCGGGCATTCAGCTTCAGTACTCTGTACAGAGATAATTCAGCTTTTGTTTGTCATGAAGCCCAGAGAAGCTGAAACATTGCAGCACCTGCGATTCACAGGTGTCTGTCTACAGCTGTTCATCAGTGAAGTAAGTCACGCAGATTAAATCACACTTGAAACACGTCAATGCTGAAACTCATCATGCCATGAAATGATAATAAGACACAAAAGTACAAGGTACACTCACCTCTGTGGCCAGGTTGGGGATTAAGGTGTGTGCTCTTACACCGTCGTCAAAATGGTTCACCTTCTAGTCCAGTTAGTTAGGAAGGAAGGAGGGAGACAGGGAAAAAAGGATAAATTAACAACCAGTAATATGAAGTAAGCTTAGATAAGATAAGTAAAAACATAGCTCTTCGTGCAATCTCAATAAGGCTCTCTTTTTAAGATAAAAAAAATAAATTAACATGTGAATCATCATTTGACCTCCAGAGAAGCACAGCTGCCATGACATGACTCAGAAAGAGCATTCTGATAATTATGTAAGCTACCCACTCAGCTTTTATCTCCTTTTGATCAATGCACATGAACCTTTGTTTTTTTTT
>JAQQZT010000014.1:21737700-21757571 GCA_030068275.1 Clarias platycephalus | reverse complement strand
GAAAAACTAGTTCATGCTTTTATCACCTCTAGGTTGGACTATTGTAATGCCTTACTGTCTGGTTGTTCAGCTAGATGTATAAACAAGCTTCAGTTAGTCCAGAATGCAGCAGCGAGAGTTCCGTAGAGAGAATGCAGCGCAGGTGGTTCCGTCCATCACAGCTGTTCCTCACCAAATTTAACTGCAGGCAGCATCAACTTTTATGTCATACTGTGAGCGTATCCCGAGCGCCCCACACCTACTGTAAGAATACACTGTAGCCAGTCGCCCACACACTCCATTCGTAAGTAATGGCAGCACTACAGGCATTAGGATCTGCACGTGGGTGGAGCCACGGCTACCCTCTAGTTATAACTTTTCAAGACAAAATAAAGTCAGTAAAGGTGATCTAGTTGTTCATTCATTCAATGTTTGTCTTCAGTGACCTTGTTGTCCTGGACACTGTGGCGGTGAATTTGGATTCTATTCTAGTAACACTGGATGTAATGCCAATATCTATCTATTGAAAGGCCCAAACTTGGAGGGAAAAAAGTGAAACCCTATATGTATGTGGAAAAAGCATGTGAACCTATATGTAACCCCAAGGTCAGGATGAAAGACAGGAGATTAGGGATTCTCTTGAAGATGTCATCCTTGAACGTTCACATTTATTTATTTATTTCAGCAGTGGAGATCAGGATCAGCCACAAATAGAGCTATTATAGTCGGACAGTGGTTTATTGGTCAATGCTCTACCTATTGATCAATAGGTTGGGGGTTCAAGCCTCAGCATTATTAAGCGGTCACGGTCCTACATACATCTGCACTGCACTCTGATCCCCTGACCTCCTAAACAAGTTGGGATGTGGAAAGGAAGTAACCTCGCTGTGCTGTAATGTATGTGACTGACAATCCTTAAGCTAAACCTATCTAGATCTCAACTTGCAGAAAATTAAATAAAAGTTAGGACGCAAATTTTAGGATTTGCTTTTTTATATGGTAGCTCCAGGATTTTCCTTTAACTTTCAATAACAGTTGAATCGAACTCCTACATCATTACACGATGACAGAAGCAATAGCGACGCAGAAACTAGTAAAACGGCTCAACATAATTTATTTTTGTTTCATGTTAAAATGTACAGAGTTCTTTGAAAGTACTTGCTAAGAAAGAAAAAATAAGAAACAAATAAATGGAAATACATACAAGGAGGAAATAGAGAGGAGAGAGAAGTCGCTCGTGCTCTCTCTCTCCGTCTACCGCGCTCTCTCTTAGCTTACAACTCACCATGTACAATTACAAAGGATACTAAAAAAAGGGGAAGCAATATAAACAAACATACGGAGCTCATTTTTACATGCCTCTTAAATGGAAGTCGTCCTATACACACATGGGGGGAAAAAAATGAGTGGGGGGAGGGGGGGGAAAAGAAAAAGGGAAAAACAAACAAACAAAAAAAAAATCGGCTAAATGACCTTTAGATATTCGTCATCTCCTTTTGTTTTAAAATATCATTAATATACTACACAAAGATAGAAAACTCTAGAAATGAGATGGAATGGAAAGGTTAAAGGCATCTTATTCACTAGAAGTGAGCTGCAATTTTTTAGTTTTGAATTTCTTAATAATATTACCCCAAGTTGAGCTAAAAAATATGTAGGATCTTTTTTTTTTTTTTCCTGAAACAGAAGTGAAAAATGACAGTACCAATATCCATGTCAATCTTTTTGTTTTATATTATAGAAAAAACATTTTCTCTACAATAAGTTTACTAAAGTCAAAAAGAGTCAGCTTGTATCATAAAAGAAAGCTGCCCAGTCTGATAAAATTCAGAAAAACAAACAAAAAAAACAAAATTAAAGAACATTGACAAAAAACAAAACAAAAAAAGAAACCCACACAAATAATATATGAAAACATCAGATCTTTTAAGAATCCCCATATTGACACTGAATACTGGACATACAAAGGAATACAAAGGAGTTCATCCGCCCCTTGTCCTATACTGGTATCCGTCCCTGTACGACATGCACTTTAACCAAGATGTTAGCACGTGTCTTGGTCTGTGTTTTGCGTGCGCGAGCACGTCGCTGTGAATTACTGTCCACCTTTCCTTCATCGCTAAAAGCTAACAGCGCTGTATTACCAGCTGAAGCTTTGAAGGTCCGTGATTGGTCATGTGTCAGTAGGCGTCAACGTGTATACACAGAGTGCCACTGGTATTAGTGTGGCTTTGTATTAAAAAAAAAAAAAAACTAACAAAAACAAACCCGTCCACTCTTGTGGTACACTGTGCAGTTTGAAGAACCAAAAAAAAAAAAAAACCTTAAAAACAAAAGGAAAAAAAAAAAAAAAAAAAAATCTCTTTCGATTTGAGTGCCCTCTAGTGGACAGAGTGGAGTGTGTTTTTGTGATGGGGAGGGGTGATGACTCGCTTTGCAGATAGGGAGTCTGTGCTGTGAATCAGGAAGTACCAGAATATTTACATCTAGAAAGTTCAGAGGAGCGCTACTGGTACTTTCTTGCTACTTCCAGACATCTACGTACAGTCTTCGTCGTCCATCTGAATCTTAATACATGCGGTCCTATACTGAGAACTGGGAAGACACGGATTACTAGATACGTCTCGTGGTGTCTCCTTAGTAGCTCTGTGTCTCGCACACGCAGAAGTGCCTCCACCTTGACTCTCAAGTGGCTATTGAAATGCGCGTGGGAGTGTGTATGCGTCTGATTGTGTGCATGTGAATGTTCGTAAGAGCAAAGATGTGTGGATCACTTTCCCCCCTGTATAGCTGCACGCACACACACCCACATACATTTATATATTTAAACGAAGCATGAGGCTAGAAACACAAGCATTTTAACGCTCATCCAAAAGAGAGAACATTTAAAAATAAAAATGTGGTGGTAATAATAATAATAATAATATAACAATAATAATAATAATAAGAGCCAAGTTCGACTACGACCGTTTTTGTTTTTTTAAGGTAAGGCTTCCTATGTCAATTCCAAAGACTGTGCATGAGCCAGGTTGTGTCCATTAAGAACTTCAGTTTATTTCTCCGTTCATTTTTTTTTTTTATCCTGCAGCTGCTTTGTTTCTTCTTCAACCCTGTGCTAAGCAGTGAACACCAGGGGAAGGAAAGGAGTGCCCGGTTTTTTGCATGACGTGGACAGATTTGTTCCTGCCTCACATCGTTTACCCTGGTCAGCTTGATTACAGCTGCACAGCTTCGGTAGAGCGAAACCGAGTGAAAACATCTCCACCATAATGTACGAGTAAAGACATGTAAAGTAAAACCACTCCAGTCGCCGCACCATCCTGTTCCTCCACACTGCAAACACTGTCCTCCAGGTCTCGGGGGGAAAGCAGGTGCCCTCTGGTAACACAGAGTATTGTGGGAGTCTGTTTCTGGAAGGGGTTAAATGTCTTTGTCTTTACTCTCCTGTTTGTCTCTGCATATGTACTCCTTTGCTCATCTGCTCATGTAAGGCGACTGTTTGGGGACACCGGCATAGCTGTGGTGCGAGGGACCAGCATACATCATGTTGCCATGGTGATTCGGCTGCATAGGCTGCTGCGGATATGCCTGACCTCCCATCATGCCCATCTGCATTTGCATGGGGTACTGGGCAGGCTGGTTCATGTAGTTGCTGTGGTACCCACTGTTCATCATGGGCTGAGGCATTCGGTATCCAGCTGACATGGCTGCGTTCAGTGGATTCATGTTCATGGAGTTGTAAGCCGTACTGGGCATGAGGTTGGTCATCATGCCTCTTTGCACTGCTAGGGCTCGAGTGGAACCTTGCATTGAGCTTCGAGCATAGAGCTGCTGCTGGTGAGAGGAGCTGGCCGGGATTTGGGAAGCCTTGGAGCGAATAGAGATGTGGCCTTTTACAGTGGCCATCTGACCCTGAAGGCGCTGGGTATGGGGTGGAGGTAGGCCAATGTTGGCTCCTGGCATGTTGCACTGGATTAAGGGCGTGCCAAGGTTCATGGAGCTAGAGCTGAGATTGGGAGGTGGCGTCATGGTAGCCTGAGCCTGAGGCAAAGGAGGATGTGGGGAGGAAGCAAGCTGCGCCAAACTGGGATTGGGCAAAGTGGCGCTGGTGGCATAAGATGTGACAGCAGCTGAGTGCGAGTAAGACATGGCATGAGGGTCCATGATGGTGTTAGTAAGCTGCTGGAGTTTGGCTAAGCTGAAGGTGGCTGATGGTTGAGCATAGCCGCCTGCACCGAAGTCCTGGCCCATTCGATCGTAAATGCTTCGACCACTTCCACCGCTGCCTGCACTCTCAGGAATCTCCATGATCATGGGCGTGGAAGCAAAGCTATTTCCCATACTGCACTGAGAAAGTGCTTGCTGCTGAGGAGGAGGAGGAGGAGGTGGTGGTGGTGCTGAGGGTGCAGCCTGGGGTTGAGGGTTTGGCTGTTGCTGCGGAACCTTCTTTTGTTGTTGCTGCTGACTTGCACTTGGTGGTCGTTCAATTACACAGCTTTGGGGGGGCTTGATGCCACAGCTTGGGGTGTTAGCTGAGGGTGGAGGAGGTGGAGGCGGAGGTTGAGGGACAGTACTACCACCATTCGACCCAGGACCACCATTCGGACCAGGACCAGCCTGCTGAATCAAGCTGCAGCTGCCCATAGCAATTTGAGATCCCACAGAAGCACTGGAAGACGACATGCCAGGAGTGGGCACAAATGAACAGCTATTGCCTTGTGAGGAAGAGGAGGATGGAGTAGTTGACGAAGAAGATGCAGATGAGACAGCCGCTACCGTAACAGACATGCTGCTTCCGCTGCCACTGGTCCCACCACTGCCACCTCCTCCACCCATAGTGGAGTCATAACTACTGGGGTTATCATAGTTCTCTGTGGTACTCTCGATGCTGCCCAAGTCACTAAAACCGCTGTCCACCACCTGTTGAGAATGATCAGACACGGATGGCACATCCATCATGGGTGACGTTTCCATGTTCTGCAACGATGGTGCTGAAAGCGAGCTAGGGTGCTCTGGAGTTATTTGCGTGTAGCCTCCACCATTTCCACCTGCTGAACCAGACACACCTGGTCCACTTTCAAGAGGTCCTGGAGTCATTCCGGGGCTGTTGACTGAGCGTACAGATTGACTGGCTAAAGGGGGCATGGGAGGGTTGGGCATAGGGCTGCTATGTTGGGAGGCACCACAATCTTCCACCATGGCAAGAGATTCCTCCTCTCCCTCCCCATGGCTATAGTTCTGCAGGGTTCGACAGGCAGCTAGTGTCTCCTCACAGTCCTGGTAAGCACCGTGCGGCTCAGGTTCCTCGTCCTGGGCCTCTCCTTGCGTAAGGGACTGGACAGCCTGGACTGTCTCGAGGTCTAGCTCACTGCTGTGGTGGTGGTCATGCGAATGTTGGGTCAACTCGTCCTTGAACTCCGAATTTGCATGAGGGTGTTCTGTCTCCATCAGCAGGTCAGACTTGCCATCTATTGATTGCATGTGTGGGGGATCAGAAGGAATTGCAATGGAAGTCACGGTCTCCACAGCAGCAGCTGCAGCTGCAGCTTCCTCCTGTTCCCGTCGCCGCCTTTCATCCTGTGAATCAACAGAGCGGGTCTTTACCTCTTGGACCTCATCTTCCTCATCCTCATCTTCCACCTCTTCCTGCTTGTGGATATACTCCCGCGACCCACTCTCTTGCATGTCTAAAAAACCTTCCCCGCTTTGCGGTTCTTCTTTAACAGGTGGTGATCGTGGAGGGGATGCCGGTTCCTCTTCCTCCTCCTCTTCTATCTCTTCATAGTCATCCTCAGAGTCCTGGTTTTTTCTCCGTTTGTCAGCATCACTTTTCTCCTCCAGTCGACCATCTCCTTCATCGTCTGCATCATGATCGTCGCTTCGCCGGCTTCCTGAGCTTGGCATAGTGCCTGTTCTCCTGTTGCCCGAACTATGAGCCTCATCCTCTTTTTCCTCATCCTCCTCTTGGTTTGCCATGTCACCATCTTTGTTTTGAGGAACGCGGGACCCAGAGGCCTGGGACACGGTGCAAGAAGGTGAACGGCTTGGCTTCTCTTCAGACCATGCTTGATCCTCCTCTTCTTCTTCCTCCTCCTCTGGCTCAGAGACGGGTGCTGGTTTGGAAACAGGAGGTTCAAGGTTTGGTTTTTTTGGTGGCCGACCTCGTCTCCTGGGCTTAGGCAGTTCTCTCATTTGGTGAGGAAAAGCACCTTCCTCATCAGAGCCCTTTTCGCAGTCGAGATCAGATGTTGGAAGTCTCCGCTTGAAAGTTCGGTCCTCTGGCTTTTCTGAATGCAATTGAGACATGTGGCTTCTGTCCAGCTCTTCTCGGGCACCCACACCCTGAGCCTGTTGGGGGTAATGATTCCTACGCTTCCTGCCAGGTTTGCTCTGGACACTTCGTCTCGGAGGCTCTGAGGACTGGGCTGTAAAACTGTTATCAGCATTCTGGTCTCCAGACCCACTTCCTGGCTTCCTACCAGGGACTGTTGTCCAGTTCTGTGGCTTACGGCTCTTTCCCTTAGGCCAGCCTTTCTTCTTTTTTAAGGGGGCCGCCGGTGTCAGGGTAGAAGGCTCCACTCTTTCTAATGACGCCGTCTCCTCCGGCCTTCTCAGGCCACTGACTGGTTTCAGCACAGGAGTGTGATCTGGGTGAGAGGGGGAAAAAATGCCATTAATTACAGATATAGTGAGGGGGAAAAAAGAACAAAGCATAAAGAAACCAGAATACTACTAACCATCTTCATCAGACTCAGAAAGGTTGGCAGGGCGAACCGTTTTAAGCGCAGCGTCCAAGTGTTTGCGGGCAGGTGGGTAACAGCGGAGGCTATGACCAAACGGTGTCTCCTCCTCTAACCGGGGCATGGGTCTCTCAGAATCTGAGTCTACAAAAGGCTCATCGAGAACTTCGGTGGTTTCCGAAATGGTTTCGGTCACCACACTGCTGTGCGGGTGGCTACGCTGACGTATGCGCCTTTTACGGGGGAGCTTCTAGAAAAAAAAACAAGGTGGTGGAATTTATTCAAAATGCAATACACACATTTGGTACACGTTAAACACCAAGGAATTCTGTTACTTTTAACATGTTATACGAATCCTGTGATAGTTTAAACTAAAATAAAAAGCTCTCTCGTATCTAATTTACACCGTACCTTGCTTTTAAGCCCTAATGTTGGCTTGGTTAGGACAGGAGGAGAGCAGGCACCCATGTCTTCATTGTAGACAGCATCATCCTCACTCGTTTCACTCAAGCAGGAACGAGGGACCGGAGACTCGCTCAGTCTAGCCGCCGTGGTTAGCGAGGGCACATCATCTCCTGACTCCTCGCTCAGCCTTCGCTTGGGGCCTCCCCTTTTCCGTGCCGGGCGCCCTCTGTTGCGTGGCTGAGGAAGTGAAGAGTGCCTTGAATCCCCCATCAGCCGTTCAGTGCAGTTCGATTCCTTCTCAGAGGTAAAGACAGATGATGGAGACATGGATACTGGCGTCATTTTGTTTGGAGATTGATATTCGTCATCATCGTCGTCTTTGGGCCTGGTTTTCCGGGGTCGCCCTGGACCGGGACGAGGTTGATCTTTGACTTTGCCCCACGGCCAATTTTTAGGAGGCCGTCCACGGCCCCGGCGCTCCCCGTTAGCATGAAGGGGCGTGGCTTCGGGGCTCGGCAGAGTGTGGCGTATTGGGGATAAGGGTGGAGAGCTTTGATTCTTGGGGAATGTTGGGAAGCACTTCTTTTCATCATTGTCCTCCTTGTCCACCTTAGCACTCCATGGCAGCGGGGAACTTTTGCGATTTGTTTTCACCTGCAGCGAACAAAGTAATTATTTAAAATCAGCTTTGTACATGTTTAAATAAAAGTGACTCATACACAATCACAGGATTCCGGTGGTTACTCACATCTTTGTTATTTTCCTTCTCTCCATCTTCTTCTTCATCCTCATCGTCGTCTTCGTCCCCATCTTCATCAGACAACACAGGGTTGGCGACAATGACAGGCGTCCACCGTAGGCAGTCCGGGTCGACTTCCAGGAGCCGAGGTCGGGCACGAAGACGGGCCATGTGAGTCGACACCATCTTTTCCCTGCGAACCAGAACCAGCCTGGAGAGACGAGGTTGAGAGGAGGGAGTTAAAGCAGATGTATATTTTATCAATCAAGCTGTATTTATCTGTATATCTATCTTCTCTTTCTTTCTTACCGGTCCCCTCTGTGCTCAAGCATGTTCAGACTCTGCAGCGTGGCCGTGATGTCCTGAGGGCAGATGCCGGTAATCTTGCTGAGGCGGCGGATGGTGAGCTTTCGGTCTCGCACCTCGTGCAGACACTCGAGCACAATGCTCCGCCAGTAAGCCATGTATGACAGGCGGCCCAGATCGGACAGAGGCTTCTCTGGAGACCCGGGCTGGCCTTCCCGCTTAGACAGCAAGTAACCTAGAGGCAGACAGAACAACAGAGTTAGTCTCAGGCAACGGATTATTCTAATGGAAGAAAGATTGAAAATAGGAAAAACAATCACACTAGAAAAGAAAAAGAGATGGACAAACAACTGGACAGATTTAACGATGTGATGGTGAAGAAAAAGAATACTGGGTTGATGAATCGATGGAAATATGGTAGATGACGTGGATGAACGGAAAGGAAGCCGATTCATCTGACAGAAGATTAGTTGAATGTGAGACTGAAGGTAAAGAAAACTGGACTTTTGTGGGAACCATAACTTCATCACAGAGCTCCACGTTTACTCAAACAAAAACATGTTCAGAGGCTCAGTAAAACTAAATGAGACATACTGAAGTCGATGAGGAAGCGTCCGTAGCCCTTGCGCTGGTACTGTGGAAGAATCATGATGCAGGACACGTTGTACTTTTGCTGGCAATGTTTCTCCTGTGAAGAAGTGAAAAAGGACGGAGGGGGGGGGGGGGTTAAGTAAGAACAAACAACTTGACTACACTTATTTTTATTATTATTATTTTTTAAGAGAACAGAAAATCAATTCTCCAGATGATGACTTGAGCTCACCTTGGAGAAGTATCCAACCAGATGACATCCTTTGGAGTCGTTCTGCGTGAGCACGTAAAAAAGGAACGGTTCCACATCATAGTACAGAGTCTTGTGGTCCAGAAAGAGCTTGGCGAGAAGACAGAGGTTCTGACAGTATATTGTGCTGACGTTCCCATCAACCTGAACAAAACACAAAATTTGCAATTTTACATGACTGTTTTTCACTTCTCATTGAATTTTTTTCTATGTAATTAATTTTAGTGTCTACTAGGGATTTATCTAGCTCTGTTGTCAAATTATTTTCTGATATGCTGATATTTCTTTTTAAATCTACATTATATAGATATATATATATATTTTTTTTACCAAATTGTCAAGTCAGCTATAAAACAGTTGACATCTATGGACAAGAGAATTTCTTTTTTTTAAATATTATTTTACAGACATTTTCAAGGGGACTTTGCTGCCCCCTTCTGGTGCTGAAGGAAAACTAAAAAACTGTTTTAAAACAAAGCATCACTCTAATGCCAACATTAAACACTCATATATACAAACATATATCAGCATTGTTCGTCCTGGATTTAAATGACACTGAGAAAATACTGATTTTGCTGCCATCATATCGTAAAGCTCTAGTATTTTATTTTGCGTTTATTACTGTAATCGTGGTTGTACTTAATATCTGGGTGTCTGACAGTAGTGCAGGTTTGATCCAATGTGGCTCTATTACATTATCGTTTCCATGGTAACAGCTCATGCACATGGGTGATGATGTAATGTAAATGAGAACAGGAGCTGCCTAGTTTCCAAAAACGTTCCATAACATGTAGTGGAATCATGAATGGATTAAATGTGTGTTATATACACGCGCGCACGTGCGTGTGTGTGTGTGTGTGTTCTGCATTTGCACTACAGTAGACTGCCAGTCTGATTCAGTAGCACTAATGTTTGTCTTCATGTGTACTTCACAGTAACGCGTAGAAATTTTAGTTCATTCCAAAAATTCAACAGATGGCGCTATACATTTTTTTTAAATGCGCTTACGAGTGTGCAATTAAAGTCCATGTGAATGAAGTCGCGGGCGCACCGCTATTATTTGATTAAAAACTTAAATTCTGTACAACTTTTGTTGTCGGATATAGAAATACATGTGGGGAAACAAAATAAAAAAAATTAATAAAAAAAATAATAAAAAAACTCCAGTCCAGTAGGTGGCGATAATGCACCAATTAACGGTTAAAACAAGAAGCAGCGCGAGTAGAAAGAAGCTTGGTCGGTATTTTATTGCAAAAGATGTACATTTAACATTTGCAAGGTTGCTAAATTATTTTAAAAATAAATAAATAAATACATTTAATTATTATAAATTGGAAATTTGCAGATCGATCTTATGACTCGTACTGACCAAATGAACAGCATCATCAGTTTAATCATAAGGTGGTAAAATATCAAGTATAAATCATTAGTGCTGTTGTGTCGAACAAAGCAGTTAAAAAACAGCATTTCTGGAAGATAGAGGGAAATTTTTTTTAAACAAAAAAAAAAAAAAAAAAAAAAAAAGAGGGGGGGGGGGGGGGGGACAAAACAAAAAAATAAAAACAGCCAGACCTGTTAACACTGCTGAGTCAGAAATTGAAACCTGAGCTTATTTAAACCAGCCTGGCGAGTGTGTGTGTGTGTGCGCGCACACACATTCAAGGCAGATGGCTGCCAGGAAAAGGAGGAACCACAATTTAAAAATAAACGATACCAAGAGCAGGTCCCAGCAGCCGGACTGACTCTCTAACATCGCGGATAGAGAGAGCCCGATCCACTGGGAGGCGCGTTTATTTCTCCTCCAAAGCTGCTTCTGTGCACAGCGGTAATTACAGAGGACACTTATAAAATAAATAAATATATTACATTCTCTCTCTCTCTCTCTCTCTACATATAAATTTATCCCAATAACCGTTTCCCCCTGTTACTACCATCAACTCTGTGACGCGTCACTACAGCAGCTCTAAAGAACAGGATATTGGCGTAGGCCGCAGACAGGGCCCTGTGTGTGTGTGTGTGTGTGTGTGTGTGTGTGTGTGTGTGTGTGTGTGTGTGTGTGTGTGTGGTTTGTGGCTGGGAGGAGTTCCCGGAGCCGCACCTCGAACACGGAGACGTCGTCCTTCCTGTAGATCTCGTTGGCGGGCGGGTGAAACCACGTGCACTTGCGCATGTGCTGGTACAGGATGCTGCGGCTCTTCATGTAGCGCAGACAGAACTCGCATAAGTAGAGCTTAGGAAGTCTGGGAGGAAACGCACGCGCACACACACAGGTGTTTTTACTAGAAGTACTTATTACAACACTCCGAAACAGGAAACATTCTTTGATGTTCAAAAGCGAGTTCCTAAAGCAATAAACTGAAGTAATAAATAATAAAATAATAATAATAATAATAATAATAATAAAAAGGAAGACTTTTTATTATTTAAACTCCTTGTTTGTTTTCTTGCAACCTGATTGCTCGGTATTTATAAAAAATAACTAGAATAATAAGTGTGTGTGTGTGTGTGTGTGTGTGTGTGTGTGTGTGTGTGTGTAGGCATTACCTGCTGTACTCCTGCGGGTACGGTGACGAGTACCACGTCTGGATCTCGTACTTCCCGAACTCGATGACGGACGGACAGCGCATCTGTGGATCCGGAGGCCCCGTCACACCAACTTTCTGCAGAGGTAGAGGGGAAGAGAGAAGGAAATAAAATGTAAAAAAGGGTGAAAGAGAGAGATAAACACATACACACTCCTCTCTCTCTCTCTCTCTCTCTCTCTCACTCACAGAGTCTCATGATTCTAATATTAGTAGTAGAACTAGTATTGGCAATATTAACAGGAGTAGTAATATTATATGAAGTATTAGTGATAGAAATATTAGTTATAGTACTAGTAGAACTACTAGAATTAGACGTTTAGAATTAGAAGTATTAATAATAATAATAGTAGCACTAGCAATAAAATAAGAAGTAATAATAGAAGTATTAATACTAGAAGTAGTACTAAATGTGTTAGCAATATTAATAATAATATTAATTAATTATATAATTAATAGTACTATCATTAATAAGTATTAAAGATAATAAAAGTACTAATACAAATGTTACTAATATAAATTTTTTTATAAAAGCAATACTAACAGAAAAAGTAATAGTACTACAGTAACTAATAGTAGAACTAGCAGTAAAATAAGTAATAATACGAGAAGTAGTAGCAGTAAACAGAGCAGTTGTAGTACGAGCAATTAAGGTTTTTTTAGCAGAAGTAATATTTTGTAAGTAGTATTACTAATAACAGTTTACTAATACTAGCAGAAAAAAAGTAGGAGTAAATGATGGTTATTGCGTCAGTGTCAGCATTGTTAGTATTGTAAGTATTGCTCAAAGTACTAGCAGTAAATGTGTTTGTAGTAGTAATAACATAGAAGTATCAGTAATAATAGTATTAGAGGTTTTCCAGTAGTAGTGTTGAAAGTATTACAATTAGAAGTATTAATAGTATTGTCTAGCAGTATTACTAGCAGAAAAAAGACTAAGTAGTATTAATAGAAGTATTAGTAGTTAGTATAAAAGTAAATGTAGTACCAGTTGTAGTAATAGTGATCGTAATATCACTAATGTCAGAAGTATTAGTGATGATTAGTATTAGAGTTTTAGTAGTAATAGCAGGAAACGTAGTAGTAAAGTATTAGACGTATTAGTGACCGCAGTAGTGCTAGCACCGACAGCAGAAGTATTAGTACTAGTGGGTTAACATTTGGACCTAGAAAAGCGAATCGGGAAGGAGGTGTGGCCTAATGATTGACGGTGGGCCTGTACATTAGTGGCGATGCCTGCAATCTGATCAATAAAACTGATAAATAAATTTGGATATAATTTTAAAACTTCCCGTTTTATGAAACTTTCTTAAAATGAAATTACGGCGAGAATCTTAGCTACATCCGACTTGTTAGCCATGCTAGCTCCAGAGCTTTAAGATGAAATGCTCCCGAGTTTCCTACGTTACCCACGATGCCGTTCGACAACCTGCTAATAGTAGAGCTGTAGCGCAGCGGGATTTATGATACGAGCGCTCAGGTCTCGTCTGCCGTCGCCGTGTCTCCTAACGCTCAGTTCTGTTTAAATGTTTCGATATAAACATATTTATGTTTTATAATACCTATGATGAGGGAGATTCCCTTGTTCTTTCAACTGTTGCTTTAAGCAGAAGCTCGTTATGGAGCTCGTTATCAGAGCAGCGACCATGTTGTAAATATCACTTACGCACAGTTCTATTGTGTGACTGGTGTAGAGCCGCGCGGTCTGTCTGCCAGCTGCTGTTGAAACGAACCTTAACAAAAGGCCTGTGTGTGTGTGTATAATGTTTTCTCCATGGAAGACCTAAAGCCTCAGGCAAATTCACAGGCCGTTCCTGCGACTTTATACACACACACGATAAAAACTGAGCTTTGCATAACGCGAACCTCGTCTCGGAGGCAGAAAAGATCAATCAGGTAGACTTTAAAAACTCCTTTCCAAAAACAAAACAAAAAAAAACGACTAGTTTTAAACCTGTCTCAGGGGGCGGGGCCGTCTACAACTTTGTGATGTCATAAAACTGAAACAAGCAAGCTAGTTGAGATTACATTAGTGACCAAAAAAAAAAAAAAAAAAAGGTTATGGCAACGCTGTTGTAGATCTCCTCGTGCTCGGCTCTCTCTTCATCCCTCCATCGTTTTTTTTCTTTTTTCCTTGCGTACCTGTAGTGCCAGCTCCTGTATGTGTCTGAAAAGCTCCACGTCCTTCTCAGTCAGGTTCTCGTGTCCAGGCAGCTTCTCCTCGTCCTCCTTCCAGTCATCGCTGCAATCTTGATTGTCTGTGGGTTCACCAAACACAGAGTTAGTCGTGAAAAGCGACACTAAAGAAACACCTGTTTGCGATGACGTTATAGCACTTCCTGCTGTGCCACATCTGGAATATTAAATAATAAAGACGACCACGTTCTCGTTTAATACTACAGTGCTAAACATGTTGTTGTTGGTTGTTGTTGTTGTGTGTTGGGTGGTGCTCACCCCCCGTGCGCTGGTGCGGGTCCGATTTCCGGCCGCTCTTCTTGCGGATGCGGTGCTGCTGTGCGTAGTCGAGCGACTCGGCGCGGGATTTGCGTCCGTCCGGCGACGGCGTGAAGAACTTGCTCAGGGCGTCGATCAGCCCTTTGGTCTTCCTGTTGAACCGAGCCGAGCCCTGAGACTCGTCATCGTCGTCCCGCCGCGAGAACAGGAGCCGATCATCGCCCGGGTAACCGTCGCCCAGGTAGCCGTCGCACGACGAACTCGAGGACGAGTGAGGGGAGGCGGAGCCGCGCAAGTGACTCGGCCCCATGCCTCGCCGCCGGCGGCCACGCCCACTCCCTCTGAGTTTCTTGAAGGGGCGACCCGGCCTACAGGTTCACACACACACAGTTAGCAATTATCATCACAATCATAACGATTCACTACAGCGACAGAGTCAGGGTCATACACAACACGAGGAAAAAATATAAATAAATAAACAAAAGTTTTATTAATGTTGTAAATGTAATTTCTTGGGAATTTAAATTTACTTCAACTAGTGAGGAAAAAGCGCAAACTGAACACGCAAGACTCAAAATATTATTAAACAAGTGGTTTTGTGTAATGATGTAACGTGATGTAAATATAATTACATTATACTTATTAGAACAATAAAAATAAATAAATCAGACTAAAATTGAAAAAGAACTAAAACTAATAAATGTAGCTAGAAAAAAATGAAGGCAAACATAAAATTAATAAATTAAATAAATAATGCAGTCTAAACTAATAATCTGAGATCTTTATTAGAATTTACATTAAAACATTTTTTTTAATGCAACAGGAATGAAACCATTAAAAACAATATATAATCTAATATAAAGAACAAAAAAAAATTAAACTTAGTCTTCTTATTTGAGAATATAAATAGATAGAAATGTTCGATTAACTGATAATTTAATCAATGAAAACATAAGAGAAAATTTTTTTCTATGGTATAGAAACAAATGATTCGCGTCAATACAAAAAAATAAATAAATTAATTAATATTAAACACCTGGAACTCTGCACACTGTTCTGCTCATGACTGGGCATCACTTGTACATGGTGTAAACTTTACAGCTTAAAGTTTTATATATTTTCTATCATTTTTATAATTATTTTACATTTTTTTAATTGACTATTTGAAACTCAATTGAAGACTGAAGCAACAGAACATCAGGACGTTACCTGCCCTTCTGTCGACTCAGGGGGGTGTTGTACCGCCGCTTGATTTGTGCTGCTTTCTCGTGTAAGACGTTTCGGCCCTTTTTCCTCGGCCGACATATCTGACAGATCCACATACCTGAGGAGGAGGAGGAGGAGAAGAAGAAGAGGAGGACGAGAAGAAGAAGAAGAAGAGGAGGAGGAGAAGAAGAAGAGGAGAAGAAGAAGAAGAGGAGAAGAAGAAGAAGAGGAGGAGGAGGAGAAGAAGAAGAGGAGGAGGAGGAGGAGAGGAGGAGGAGGAGAAGAGGAGGAGGAGGAGGAGGAGGAGAAGAGGAGGAGGAGGAGGAGGAGAAGAGGAGGAGGAGAAGAAGGAGGAGGAGAAGAAGAGGAGGAGGAGAAGAGGAGGAGGAGGAGAAGAAGAGGAGGAGGAGGAGAAGAGGAGACGATAAAGTTCAGGTACGAGTCGACACGACAGACCAACACGTAGAAATAAAATGTTCATGTACAGAAGAGATGGAAACCTGGAGTGTGAGAGAGAGAGAATGTGTGTGTGTGTGAGTGTGAGAGAGTGTGTGTACCTTTTGGCATCCGTGTCAGTGGGGGGTCGCAACACTCCATGTGGAAACCTCGATCGCAGGAGTCACACAGCAACAGATTTTCCTGCACACACACACTTTCTTCAGTTTCTAATTATAACTTTTGCAATTAATCACCCATCAGCTACAAATCAATTAAAAATAAAACAATTTTTAAAAAAAATGCGAAAAAAAAAAAAAGTTTCTGTACCAAAATCCATCAACACCAATTACCACAAAACACATTCACGTCGCTGCCTCGTGATCCCTAAACACACATCTTTCGACAGAGAGAATCATTTCAAGGCTAAAACAACGATTAGTCCGAAACACAGAAGTTGGGCGGGGCTGCCAGGGCACTTCAAAAACCTTTATATGACTGTCAATCATTCTGGATTCATCTGTCGATTGGCTGATCTGCTGTTTTCGTACGGGGAGAAATAAAAGATGTCTCGAGGGCGAGTAAAGTTAGTATGATTTTTTTTTTCCACCTTCTAAAGATTTTAACACTTAATCGATTCCTAATAACGATCACACGGAGCTCCGCCCCCCCCCCTTGATCTACACTAATGTCTCTCCAAAGATTGACAAGGAGTTGCATCCAATCACGTTTCCTTGACGATATAATACACTACTGAGATTTCACACTGTGTAGAACTCTATTCATAACTATATTCATATATTTATTTTCACCGCGTTTTTGCCCTGGTCCTGACAGCTGCTGCAGGTTTTACACTCGATGCACTGCCACCACAGGGCCTTCACTCGGGCCGTCAGCTCCGGGGAGAACTTCAGACAGGACGGATGACCTGAGGAGAAGAAAAAAAAAAACACAAAAAAAAACACACACACACACTCAGATCATCATCGTCATTACCAAGTCCACCACGACTCTACAACGTGCTGAATGTTCTGTAAACGGCGATCAAAGTATTTACGCCTTCGTTCTCAACTTTTTAAACTTTGCACATCGTCTTGCTCAGGACTGGACATGTGTTCCTACATCCCAATTCTATTTCAATTCTATTTTGTGTACATACTGTACATTTATTACAGTTAAAAGTCTTTTATATTTTTCTATATGTGTGTAATTTCTCTTTTTTTTTCATACTTTAGATTCTTTATTTGAAAACTAAATTTTTTTAGGTCGTCATACAAGTATTTCACTCCACATCACACGGTGTATGTGGCCAAAAAAAATTATAATAAAAATAAATTTTAAAAAATCTTGAATTTACCAGAAAATTCCATCACGAGTCCCGGTTTGACTTGAACGCCCGTCGTGATTACCTACTACCCGAGCTCTCTGCCAGCGGTGCTTCTGTTTATTAATAGGAACGTCTTACAGGAATAAACTTCACCGTGGTGAGCGCTTCATACACATTAAACAGCTTTATAAAAATTATAATATTTATTATGAGGTGAAAAAAAAAAAACTAATTTAGCGCATGTTCCATAACGTAGCTATAAATGAATAAAAAGTATCACAACTTCTTCAAAATAAATAAATAAATAACGATAGATCGATAGAGGTCGTTTTATCTCCTGAGACGTTGAAGGTTTTGCCGTTTACTCACCGCTGTTTCCGCAGTCGGCGCAGGAGATGAGCTCCTCCGGCTCTTTGACCCGATTCTGCTCCTTGGTCCCCAAACAGAAGCTGCAGATGGGAATGGGCTCAGCCACGGGCTGAGAGAGAGAGAGAGAGAGAGAGAGAGAGACACACACGTTACGACTTTCCTTCAAAACCAGACAGCAAAGTTTAGTTCTTTCACCAACAGCTCGACTCGTTTTTCAGCAAAGTGAGTTAAAAGCAATAAAAATTTACAATAAACATTAATCCAAACCGATACGATTCGATTGACACCCAGGTTCCAGGTGGGCGGAGCTTACTCTCTCTCCCCAGCCTCAGTCAATCACAGTGACCCTGGCCGATCAACTGGCTCGCGGATGTAGAAGAGGGCGGATAGCACTTTCTGAAAGCGCTGCATTGTGACGAAGCAGAGCAGAAAGAAAAAAAAGTCCAAGGTCAAAGCACCTCCGCTGGGATGCGGTTTAGGCCACGCCTCCATCCTGAACACGATACACACCCGGTACACAGAGGCGCCGCTTCGACTCGGCGCTCCGGGGCCGAAACCCGAAAGTGCGAACGTCAGACGCGCAGCACGTCCCGGATAGACGAGCGGAGAGCGTTTATTTATAGCTCCGGGAAACGAGACGCTGCATTTAGACCGGAGACGAGAGCGATGCGTTATGGCTCAGTGTTCGCACGTTCGCATCGTTCAGAATGGGGATGAGCGCGCGTGCGCACGCGCACACACACACACACACACACACACACCGTGTCTAAAAGTGATCTGTCTTAGAGACATCATTCCCATCAACCTGTACAATCTGTTCCTGAAGGTTCACATCAAATTACTGAAAAACAAAACAAAAATTTTAATTAGGGAAGAAAACAGGGGGGAAAAAAATATGCAATTATAAAACAGAAATGAAAAGGATAAAAATAAGAGGGGAAAGGGGGGGGGGGGGGGGTGGGGGGGGAACCAGACCGACACCCGTCTTATATCAGGAACATTTACACGGTATTAGAGCACTTTAGATAATAATGTGTGTTTACTGCAGTGTGTGTGTGTGTGTGTGGGGTAAGTAACAGAGGCTGCATGTGGTGAAGACAGCATGCTATTTTTAGTTCACTGCAACAGGAAGTAGTGGTGTGTGTGTGTGTGTGTGTGTGTTGTAGCGTGCAGCAGCCAATCAGATCGTCTCTCCGGTCCGTTTCCAGCCTCAGACTCTGTTCTTCCTCACAGCGCTGATGTTTTATCACACTGATGATTTTATCACCCGAGAGGAAACACCTCAACCATCACCTGTACTCCTCACAGGGCTTCAATAAACACTGTGTGTGTGTGTGTGTGTGTGTGTGTGTGTCAGAGACAAAAAATGTCTAGACTCATTACTTCCTGCCTGAATGTGAATATTTTCCTGCACAGCACATAATGAGTTCTAATTCAGGAGGCGTGGCCTCCCAGTCAGACAGTCGCCGAGTGAAAAAGGGGGCGTGGCCTCCCGAGTCAGACAGGCGCTGGGTGAAAAAGGAGGCGTGGCCCCCCCAGTCAGAAAGTCGCCGAGTGAAAAAGTAGGCGTGGCCCCAAAGAGACAGACAGTCGCCGGGTGAAAAGGGGGCGTGGCCCCAGAGAGACAGTCGCCGGGTGAAAAGGGGGCGTGGCCCCAGAGAGACAGTCGCCAGGTGAATAAGGAGGCGTGGCCCCATCTAACCATCACGAGGAAGGGGCGTGGCCTGTAACAGCCAGTGTGTAGAAGGCGTGGCCTGCCCATCATAGTAAAGGAGGCGTGGCCAACTTGCAACCATGCTGCTGTCAGTCCTTATGAAGGAGGTGTGGCCTTAATCTGCATTAACGCTTAATCTGCATATCTTCATAAAAACACTGAGGTGCATTTGAGCCATCAGTCTCTGTGTGTGTGTGTGTGTGTGTGTGTGTGTGTGTGTGTGTGTGTGTGTACATACAGCAGTGAATAGCGAGCAGGTCTGGACATGAAAAAGACAAAAGAGAGGTTGCGTGTATGAGTCAGGTCATTGGACAAAGGAGAAGGAGGAGTGTGTGTGTGTGTGTGTGTGTGTGTGTGTGTGTGTGTGTGTGTGTGAGTGAGTGAGAGAGAGAGAGAGAGAACACCAGGTGTGTGTTGAACAGGTCTAGGCAGCGAAGAGACGGGCCACGGAGAGTGATTTATTGGGTTCATTTCTCTCCGAGTCGAACACACACACACACACACACACACACACACACACACTATATAAAGCAAGATAGAGAAAAGAGAGAGAGAAGGACGACAGAGAGACAGAGAGAATCGTCCTTGGCTCGTCTCCAGTCAAGGTCTCTCATTAACATGTAAAGCTCATCACCTCGCTCTTCTCCTCCGTCTCCATCTCTCCATTTTCACACCACATACGGCAGAGGTGCCTTCAACACACACTCGTTTAATCAACATGGCCTTCACACACACACGCGACCTGGGGGGGGGGGGGGGGGGGGGGGGGGGGGG
>JAQQZT010000014.1:21702894-21727886 GCA_030068275.1 Clarias platycephalus | reverse complement strand
CTTCTCACGTGTACACCACTTTGTATTGGTCTTTCACGTGGAATCCCAATAAAATTGATTCATGTTTGTGGCTGTAATGTGACAAAATGTGGAAAAGTTCAAGGGGGCCGCATACTTTTGCAAGCCACTGTATAAACCACATATGGTCAAATGTTTGTGCACCCCTCAGCATAACACTTTTAAACATCTCGTTCCAGATTTTCAGGAAAGGCTTTCCACTATATTTTGAAGCAGCAGAATTTACTCCAGGCTCTTACATTTTTATCTCATTATACATTGAGCAGTTGAGGGTTAAGGGCCCAACACTTGGTGGTGGTGAGGTTTGGACCTGGGACCTTTCAATCACTAGTCATAAAAAGTGATTGGACGTGTTACTAGTCCAATGCCTTAACCACTGAGCTTTTCTTTACCCTAATGTGACACTGATCTGATTTGGTCTGTCTGAACGCACAAAACTGTTGTTTTATCTGAGTCACTTTAGTATGTGGTCCTAGATCGAATACGTAGTCATGTGACGAGAACGGGCAAATTTATGCGACTTTGTGCCTCTTTGGATGCGTAGACTGCTCGCTGACGTCATGAGTCAGCACTGACAGCGTAGGGACTTTATAGCATCGCAAAAACAGCTAAGGCGAGGCGTCTGGTGAATACAGCCAACTAACTGCTCGCCATCCTCCAGAGTAAAAAAAACCAAGAGTGTTTATCTATCTAATCAGATAAAAGTCAGTTGGGATTATGAATGTGAAATTTAATGACCTGCAAATCCAATTTGACAAAAAAAAACAAGAAACAAGAAAGAAGTCTACAGTTGACATGACTCAACTTCCACGTACCCTCACCCGGATGACTTGCTCAGTTCTCCGGTTCCTGACCCCCTCAAGTGTCATGTCATGTTAGATTTAAACTAAACTGGAACGTGGTCCGTTATGATTCTTGCAACTTTTGAAGTCAGTTTCGGAAGAGGGTGTGACAGTCAGGGGTCCGCATACTTTTGGGTGTATAGTGTAGAAAACTGTAAGACCAAATGAAAAACAAAATTTCAGTTAAAACTGGATTGAGTTTTACGCCGTATATGACTTTCTTTACGTTTCACAAAAATGTGTAATCAGTCGAGTGAATATATCTGTAAAGAAAGTCATATACGGCGTAAAACACCATCAAAAAGATGACAAATTCTAGATTTCCAGTTGTGTATTTTTGAAGTAGGAGTTCATTATGTTCTTGATGAAAGCTGGTTGTTAATTGGTGATTTCTGAGGCTGGTGACTCTAAATGAACGTCTCCTCTGCAGCAGAGGTCAGTTGTGGTCTTGCTTTCCTGGGAAGGTCTTCATGAGAGACATGAGTTTCATCATCATGGAGCTTGATGGGTTTTACAGGAACTGTTCCAGAACTGCGGACCTTCCTGTCTTAAAATACCAACTGATGTTATTTTGTTTGTTATTGTTGTTACTTAATTACTGAATGCCGTACATGTTATTTCATAGCTTTTAAAATTTCTAGTTTCCAGTAGAAAACCAATGCTAACCAAAGTTATATAATATGATACAAAGCCCAGTGTTTCGAAATGTACAAATCTGGACGAGTGTAAAGGTCAGGAGTGAAATTTGCTGAAATAAATGAAATTTCATGGTACATCTTCATTCTTGAAATGAAAGTGGTCAAATCTGGATCGCATCCCTGGCGGCAAAAAAAAGTTTAAAAACCGCGGCACTTAAAAAACAACCACCAAGTCTCAGTGGACAAATTCCTTGTGTGCCAAAACTTTAGCAAGCTGAAAACAAGTTCTTATTTGAGCCATTGCTAAGTTTGTTTAGATTCGGTGTGAGGTTCTGGGGAATCTAGAGCTTGTGGCCGATGTGAAAGTCACTCGAGGTCTTATATAAGACGCGCTCTCTCCCTGACTTCCTTTTTTAAAAAGAAATACATCAACACACAGAATTAAACTGCGGCGGTCGAGATGCTGCGCGGTGGCTTGAAACGTTCGAGGATATTTAAAGATCAGAGACGAGTCGTGTTGTGCGTTATTCATGCTTTTTTCCACAGGATGCACCGATAGAGCGAGGTGGTTTTCTTTAAAAAAAAAAAAAGAAAAAAGAAAAAGAAAGAAAGTAATAAAGAAAAAAGAAATAGTGTGTACACACACACACACACACACACACACACACACAGTACATTCAGTACAGCTGCAGCTGCGGGGTCAAAGATTTTATTAGCCAACTATAAACCAGTCCATAAACAATCATGACTCCTTTAACTACTACAAACAAGCCACAGAAATAGATCCACTCAAGCATTTGCGAATCATTTTCCCCGGCGCAGGATAACTGATTAACTAATCACTTACTAATCTGTTTATTACCCAATAAACCACAGTAACACCGAGCTGAACATAACCTGAACGACTCACACCGCTCGCACGCTGTGATCATTATTCTTTTAATGCTAATAATTAATGGCTCAGGTTGAGACTGTCAGTTTTACAGCTACTAATTTATATTCTCAAATGATAAAAACAACACCAGAACAATTTCATAATTAGCTTCATAATTGATCCAACTTTAATTAGATTATGATTTGTGACGATGGTTCGTATCCGAGCAGGAGTCTTGTTTAAACACTGTGAGTATTTGATCAGGTTTTATTGCTATGATTTAAACACCTGTAATTAAATTCAATTGCTTATGTACAGTACGTACACACACACACACACACAGAGGCTGGTACTTATTACTTATAGTAATGCTGCATGAAGGTTATAACCTCATCATACATTGGAATTGTTTTGAACTCCTCCGTGTCGCTCTGCTTGAAAAAGGTTTCCTCTAACAGCATGATGGTCATTTGTTCTATTCCTCTTATACCACAGTGCTTTTAAATAATGATGTTTTTTTTTTTTTTGTAATTAAAGGTCCCATATGGTACTATTTAACACAGGTCTCAGAGCTCCACCAAAACGCCTCTGTTAACGCCTGCGCAGAAACACCCCTAAGATAATGTATTTTTCATTCCTCAAATTCCATCTGATAATATAAATGAGTTACTGCTGAGCCACGCCCTTCCACAGAACAGCAGGGCTGAGAGACAAGCCAGGGGAGGGGCTAAAATAAAAATCATAATAAATGATAATAATACATTTTATTTATAAGCGCTTTCCAAGCATCCAAGGACAATTTAAATTTAAATTGTAATATAAATGGTTAAAAAATAAAAATAAAAACAGCAGTTAATAAAGAATTAAAAATAAAATCAATGCAAAATTAAATAGTAGACAATTAAGATCCACGAGATTAAATATAACATAAAATAAAATAAGTCAATCAGTGATCAATATATAGAAGTCAGTAAACAAACAAACACATAAATAAATAAATAAATAAATAAATAAATAAATAAAATTAAACTGAACAGTGTTTCCAGCAATTCTTTTGTAAAGCTTCAATCGTCAATAAAAGAATTTAATAATGAACATGATCAGATACTGGAAGCTGAATTAAAAAAACATGTGGTATGTTCTGATGTTCTTATGAGGTCACAATAGGGGGAAAAAAATCTAACTGGTTTGTTTAAGACCTGCACCCCCCCCACCCCCCAAAAGGTTTGTACATACACATACTGTACATACTAGAGACCTATCTGAATGTCTGAACTTGCCTAAAACGTGAATTTTGTATAACATGTGTCCTTTATTAAATGATGTCATACTTTCCCCCCCCGCGACTCTCTTCCTAATTTAGCCGTGTCCAAATAGCAGACGTGTTATTAGCGCACTCCCTGATTAACGACAGCTACCAACCCATGATGGTAACGCAGGCTAACGTGCTTCCTCCGATTTAGCGAATGTTAGTTGGCGTCGTCTCACACACTCGCTGGAATGTGCTATCCACCCACTTCTGCTTGCGAGAGCTCAGAGATACACCTGATTCGCTCTCGTCACTCCAATTGATGTGAGAGGGCAGGTACTGTATACCAGCCCTCCCCCCAGGCCGGAGCGAATGCGTTTCCCCCCCTATGATGTCGTACTTTTTATACTTCTGTGAATCAAGTTAACATTAACTTTCATCTACAGTATAAACAGTATAACCTCCTCGGTCCTGCAGATGCCAGAAAACTGAAAGAAAGTGACTGTTAGAAAGCGGTGACACTGGAGACTCCTTCTGTAAACGTCATAGAAATGTTTCTGTACAGAAAACGTTCATCACACACCGAGTGCTTATGAACAAACTGTTGCTATAGAAACAATGGCGTATGAGAATCAGTGAATTCATATAAACTTGTGTTTGTGTTGTACAAGAATTGCACTGCTAAACACTCCGATCCTCAGGACAGGACTTTGGCCATTTTTCATCCAAATGTAAATATTGTGATAAGCGTTAAAGCGCAGACGGAGGTCACGGCCGGAGATGATAATCCCCGTTTGATGGATTGAATTATCTGAAGCTGCGAGCGGGTCTAATCTGATTAGCAGCTCAGTCCTCTGAGAGAGATCGGCCTAACCGGCGGCGTTAAGTGATTACCATCATTACGGCGTTCCCATGGCATTGCACCTTATACGAACAACGAAAACACAACCACGTGATCGGTACAATGTGTGACAGTTTTATCCAAAGCACATCAAACTGAAAATGGAATTCAAACACGCCACCTTAACACACACTCATGTCATAACGTCATCAGGGTTTTAAAAAATGTTTCTTCTTTTTTCTTCTATTGCAATTATATTTCTCATATAAGCAGGAAACTATTATATATAGAACCACTCTTACACACTCCGAGTCCTGGAATACGGCCGTGCTATCAGGGAAAAGAAGAGAAACTCCACGGATGTGATAACCTGGTGATTCAGTACATTCAGCTGGTCAGCTGACTTCATTTTATTGCCACATAACGTCTAGACCTGAGCGACTGATCAACCCCAGATCATAACACTGTCTCCAGAGGCTTGTACAGTGGACACTATGCATGATGGTGCATCGCTTCATGCTCTTCAATTCTTACCCTGACACGCCCATCACTCTGGAATAGGCTCAGTCTGGACTCATCAGGTCACATGACCTTCCAGTCTTTATGCTTTCTAGCAAATTCATTCGTTTTCTTATAGACACACAGATGTTTAGTCCCAATCCTGTGAGTTCTCATCACTTGACTTGACTAGACTACTTCAAGTCAAGTAGGCTTTTATTGTTAGTTCAACCATTTACAGTTCAGTACAGAGTGAAACGAAACAACGTTCCTCCGGGACCACGGTGCTACATACATCATAAATTAACAACATAAATTAACAGAAACTAACTAGCTAACTTAGAGACCTAATTAGCTTCCTAGCTGGGACAAGACAGATTGACGTTTATACAAAACGTATAATGCGTGTATAGAAACGCTGTTATTTTCACTATTAAACACGGCTCTGATTTATAAACTTCACCAAGTGTTTCAGTGACCTCCCATCACGCTCATTCAGAATGTTTCTTCTGTCAAAGTGGAGTTTCAGCACGATCCATCCAGGGTTTAAGTCATTTCACATCTCCTTAGTTGCTTTCTTTGCTTGATTCAGGACACAAGTTGATCTTTCTGAACCATTTTGAGCTAAGCAAAGCATTTATCCAAGCACATAACATTTTGAAAAGATAAAAAAAGAATAAAACAGTTAAAGAGGGAAAGGAAAGAAGGAAGAAAGAAACATAAAAAACAAGAGTTAATAATTAAAAACAAACACAACTTTATAACTTTATTGTTAAGTATATATACTCTGTCACAATTCAGGGAAAGTCTGTTGAACATCAGAGTTAAAAGAGACAATTTATAATGAGTGTTTTAATGTGACTCATTCAACCACACACACACACAGAGGCACATGCATGCACACAGGAATGTGTGTAGTGTTGGGCAACATGAGGGAACTTGACTCATAAAGCATGAAGAATGTGTGTGTGTGTGTGTGTGTGTGTGTGTGTGTGTGTGTGTGTGTGTGTGTGTGGTTATGCAGAGCCGAGCTCAGTATGTGTTATGAGTTACATAAGAGAGAGACAGTAAAGCCCAACCATTATAGAAATAATAAAATATAAAAAGTAATATAATATAGAGTTGTACATATTTGGATACTGACACAATTTGGGGTATTTCTGCCTCAGTACAGCAGCGCAGTGGATTTGTAATGAAGCAACCAGGATGTGACTGAAGTGTTAAAGGGTTTACTAAGTTACGTTTGCAAAGCATATAATTATTTATGATTTGCCATGAGATAAGTGAAATGCAGTGCAGCCTTGATGTGCAATTGTATTTATGACAAAGTGACAAACAGTGCAAATACGAGGTGGTATCAAAAAGTTGCGAGACTAGTTTTGTAAAAAACGCCAACAGAGGGCAGCACAAGGCCGCACACACACTCACAGGGAGCACCGACCTTCATAAGTCAGTGTGCCAAAAGGCATCATCCTGTGTACATTGGGAGCTGTGCACCTGGTGATACTCTGACCATTTGTCTGCTATTTCATCAGGTAGAACGTGAAATTCTGTTTGAAACTGGGCAAATCCGCCACAGAAACATTGGACATGATTTTATTGCGATGCTGCAATGAGTCATTCAAGGTGTTTTTTAATAGTGCAAGAACATCACTAGAAGATGACAAGAGATCAGGAAGACGTTAAACAAGCTCAACCCCTCGAAAATGTCAAAACCACTTGGCAACTTGTGCATGATGATCGTTTGAGAACCATCTACAACATTACTGCCAGTGTTATCGTGTCATAAGGAACGGTCCAGGTGATCCTCACATGTGATTTGGACATGTTGCTGCCGAGTTCGTCCCCAGGATGCTGACCCAGGAGCAGGAGGAACATCACGTGGACGTCTGTCAAGAACTCCATCAGCGTGCTGTGGATGACCCGTCCTTCATGTCGAGGGTCATTACCGATGATGAACCTTGGGTGACCCTGAGACGAAGCAACAGTCTTCAGAGACCATCATCTCCACGACTGAAAAAGGCGGAGCAGGTCCGCAGCTCCACCAAGTGTCATGTCTTTTTTGGCATTTGCAGCATTGTGCATCGAGAATTCGATTTAGACTGAAGAAATTGGATTTAGACTGCTAATAGCGAATTCTATTGCCAGGTCTTAAGGAGAACATATAGCGAAAGCGACTGGATCTGTGGCGTGCAAATTGCAAAACCTTTTGATAATTTTTAATGATAATTGTGCAAAGAATGGCATGAAAGTGACAAGTGACTAGGTCTAAGGTTTTTTGGGGGGCGTAATATGTAATCCTGAGAGTAAGTGAGAAGACCCTGAAGCTGAAAGATGAAAGTGTTATGTGGGTAGCAGCATGACGACAAGCATCGTGATGGCTGGTTTCTTAATGATTTCTTGACAAATGAAGGCTGGGTGTATGTCCATCACCTGGGGACAGAAGGCACCAGGATGCACTATGGGAAAAAGGCGAGCTGGTGGAGGCAGTGTGATGCTCTGCTCAATGTTCTGCTGGGAAACCTCGAGTCCTGCGGTTCACATGGATGTTACTTTCACACCTACCTACACATTGCTACTGACCAAGTTACACCCCTTCATGTTGACTGCGTTCCCTGGTGGAAATGTCCTCTGTCAGCAGGATAATGCGCCCTGACACACCACAGAAATGGATCAAGATTTGAGGAACATAACCAAAAAGAGTTCAATGTGTTTACTCTGTCTCTAAATTCCCAAGATCTCTAAAGGATCTGCTGCTCACATCTTGGTAGAAGATGCCAGAGCACACCTTCAGAGGTTGTGTGCCTCAGAGCTGTTTTGAGGGCATAAGCACGATGTACACGATATTTTAAAAATTTTAGTTTTAATGGCTAATTGTGTTATCACATCTCCAAAATTGACACATGCAGTACCTACAGGTTGTGTCCAGGTAGTAGGACTTGGTGAAGGCTACTCCACGATAGAGACTGTCAGAAACCATCAGACCAGTGGCGAGGCTATAAGATTACCAAAGGTAAACATAATAGGCAGAGTGGTACAGTAGCTACAGTAGCTGAGCTCCAATATGAATTTGTGGTAAATGATGGTCAATATAGCTACAGTAGATACTGTATGTGCAGCGTTGGAAATTATGCTGGTGTCTGTGTGCCAACTTGACCAAATAGCTTTAATATTATTATTTCTGCTGTTATTTATCACATAAATATGTAATTGTAGTACTTATTATTATTTAATATAACATAATTAATTATTTAATAACTATTTAATATAACATTAGTTTGACAATGAATAAGAGAAAGTAAGAAAGAAATGGACAGTGAAAAGGAGAAAGAAAGAAACAAAGAAAGAAAGTTAGAACAGGTGAAAAAGAAAGGAAAACTAAAAAAGAAAAAGAAAGAAAATTAAAGGAAAACAGAACAAAAGAAAGAAAAGGAAACAGGGAAAAGAAAGACAGAACAGGTGAAAAAGAAAGGGAAACAAAAAAGGAAAATAAAGAACAATTTTAAGGAAAACAGAAAAAACAAAGAAAGAAAGATAGATTGATAGAAAGAAAGAAAAACAAAAATTCAATAAAGAAAAAAAAGAAGGGGGAACAGATGAAAGAAAGAAAAGTGAGGGAAAAGGCAGAGGTACAAGAGGGAGAAGAGAGGGTGGAAGAAATACAAAGGAGAGAAACAGAGAAAGAGAAAGGATGGAAGAAAGGAAAGACAAAGAGAGATTGTGTTTTGAGGGAGGAGTTACATCACAGCCGTTGTGTCCACCAGGGACGTCCATAAAACCGGCCATTACTGCTTTTGTCCATGTGAACTAGAGAGCATCCTGCTGGGGCTGGCGCTCAGCCAAAGCCCCAGACCCAACCCTGAACACACACACACATATACACACACACACACACACTCCTTTCCTGGAACAGGCTGAGGCTTACAACGGAAATTTCCAGAGCCCCTCACCCTGGTCACCCACCTGTGTCTCTGTGTGTCCATACCGGGGAGGTTTGGCCCTGTGCGGACACTCTAGGCTTGTCTTCTGTCGTCTGTTCACACATCAACCCAAACACTTCTCAAACTGAATTCCACTTTAAGGAATTTGCATCCCGAGCTCCTGCTTCAGCCCTGGTCAAATACAAAGGACACAAAACTAAGGAGGAACAGACGATTTTAGCACAAAACGGTTAATGCTATCTGATCAAATATAATGGGTTTGTCTGCAAAATTAGATAAATCCATTCTATAAGTTTCAAGAAAAGCAAGTTCCTACAAACGATGCAGAAATAATATATTATGCAAAAATTGTTCAGATTTTATCAGTGAGATTTTTGTATGATTTTGCAAAATGCTATAAATCCACCTCATACAGTTTTGTCATAATGGATAAAGCAGTTTCAATTAAAATCATTCTAGCAACCTCATGCTTTAATTGTGTTTTTGTAGCAAGTTGGAACCAAAAGGTGTTGAGTTTTATTTTTACCTTTTTACCCTTACACAAAACAAAGCTTGTAAGTTTATATCATCATCAGCCTCATCCTCTACCGCTTTCAGTTTCACTTCAGGAGTTAATGAAAGCGCCTCATCTCAGAAGTCCATGACTGCAGGGGAAACTGTAATGCCACAAACAGACAGTAAATCTCCTTTTTCTCTGCTTTATCATTGTCCCAAACTTCCATTGAAAGCATTTAGCTAATTCACAGCAGCCGCTATTTTGCTGCTAGATTCGATTTACTGATCAGTAGCGATGTGAGTAGATCCAAAATTTCAAAAACATGTCGGGGTATAGATAACTTCGTGCACCTGAGAAAACTAATTTGTCACATTAAATTTAACATTTAAATTGAAATGGATTTATCTCATTTTGCAGTGAAACCCATCAAATATATTCCCTAAAAAAGAAGCAAATTTGGATTAACTTGCTTTTACAAAGACAAAGAGAAAGTCTAAAAGTCTATACACACCTGTGGGTAAGGAAGGAAGGAAAAAGTGAAAGATGAAGGAAGATTAAAAGAAAAGGAAAAAAGAATGAATAGATCACCTTTACTCTTGTAGGGGGGATTGTGGGTAGCGCTAAATACCAAACTAATTTGCAGCCTGAATACGGTGGCACATTTTATATCCACTATATAGTGCTATAAGATTCAACAGCGATAAGGGATTTAAGCCTTACATTTAGCATGTTAGCCTATAAAACTCAAGGAGTATAACAAATTCATTCGATTCATAAACATGATTAACACATGTGATGGGATTGTACTACATATTGTAGATAATATTTTATTATAAGAACTTCTGTGAGTTGAACAGAACTGGGCCAAGTAGCTAAAGGTCTTGCTAGCTAGCTGGTGATTTATATAGCTAGTTTTTCACTAATACCACTATTAGTATCACCTGATATTCTTATTTATATTATAACTATGTTAGAATTAAAAATTACAACATTTAATTATTCAATACATACTGTACCCTCAAGGAACCATTTATATACTACTTTGCATAAAGTTACGCAGTTAATGCAAGCTATTGCTAACTGTTGTCTAGAACAATACTACAAGTGTAGCTATACTTTTAGGAGGATAGGGTGAGATAGAAAACCGATTAAAGGTTTTGTAAGAAACCTTTTTTTTTTTTTTTTTTTGCATGTACTAATATCCAGGAACCTACTCAACTAGCTAAGCTAGGTAGTTCTTACTTAATTGTGTTACTTTAACAGTTACAACTGCACTTTGGGACTAAAAGCTTTGGTACTTATTACCAAAAAACAGTATTCTTGTCAGAGAGTACTTGAGGAAGAAAGCGAAGAACCCTTGACCACCCAAAGCACCCTTGAGAAACTCTTTTTTCCTATAGTGCACTTCATATTCGACCCTCAGATTCACACTGCAGGTTCAACTTTCAGAAAAAAAGTCAAACAAGGCTCACAGTCAAAGTCCAAAATGTTCTGCAGACAACAATGAAAGCCACAAGACCCTCTCGCATTCTTCCAAGGTTTGTTGGCGGTATTTTTCTTCTTTGAGCCTATAGTAGACATTATCTACCCCCTCTGCTCTGTCTACCTCCCACTCTCTCTGTCTTTCTCAAACACCCCCTTCCTTCTCTCCTTCATTCCCTCACTCTAGCTCCAAGACTCAGATATTCCCTTCCCCCATTCTCTCTCTCTATCTCTCACTCTCTTTCTCTCTCTCTAGCCGTTCAGACCCCTTCACCTAGGCCTCCAGGAGCTGTGCTCCAGTTGTGGTTCCTTCTCGGTTCTCCTGTCGCTTTCTGGAGATGGATGGCTGCACGGGTTGGCTTGCATGATCACGTTGCCATATGCACTTTCCACAACAGTCGAGTTGAAAGCTTCAAACCCCTTTTTCATGTACACAATAAAAGATTCATTTCAGATCCTATCCATAAATGTTAATCAGTTTGATTGTAAGTCCATTCGTACTCTTGAAGCAAATCCAAAAATAACCCTGAACCAACAATTATTTAAAGAGAAATGACTTTTGGAGATCAACAAGAGAAGTACTCGCTGCAACACACACCGTAGGAATTTTGAAGTAAAATCCCCGGTACCTCACAATAAATCAGTACAAAATCACCTGCAAGTAAATGTCATGGCAGTTCCAGTATAAAAAAAAGAATAATAAGACCACTAATGAAAGCTCTCTCCTATGACTTATGGCCACTAATCAGATGACGTACAGTCTCTCTGTGGTTTCTGCAACTTGTGGTCCAGGCCCTCAAAGAAAACAAGCAATTATTGCCGTAGCTCACGTATTTAACTTTTAGACTGACTACAGGGCTCCTGAATTTCTCTGGTTGGACTTCTCATAATAAAAGTCAAACATGGTGACAGCAATTTCAGGGCTTGGAACTCTTATAAAAGTGAGAAGAGTATATACTGTTTTATAGGTCTCCTGCGCCACTGACACTTGAACCCTAATAAAAAACCTCTCCAATTAACCCACCAATTCAACAACAAAGTACCC
Source organism: Clarias platycephalus (assembly GCA_030068275.1). NCBI lineage: Eukaryota > Metazoa > Chordata > Actinopteri > Siluriformes > Clariidae > Clarias > Clarias platycephalus. Next base: position 21,715,962 of record JAQQZT010000014.1, on the reverse strand, counting down.
ACAAATTAACTCACCAATTAACCCAGCAATTAAACCACCAAGCAACTTACAAATTAACTCACACATTAACACATCAATTATCTCACCATTTAAACCCAATTAAATCATAAACTAGCTCACAAGCTAACCTACAAGTTAATTTACCAATTAACCCACCAATTAACTCATTAACACTCAAATATAATCACCAATTAACACACCATTAAATCACCAATTAACCCAACAATTATCCCACCAAGTAACTCTTCAATTAACACACCAATTAAGTCAACACTTAACCCACAATTTAACTCACTAATGAACCCACCAGTTTAATTACCAATTAACCGACTCATTTAACCACAAATTAATCCATTAATTAATTTGCCATTTAACTCCTCAATTAACCAACCAACAAAATCACCAATTAACTTACCAATAAATCCACCACTGCCACCATAAGCAGAAGCCAATCAGTGACCAGGTGGTATGATGTGGCACATCTCCAAAATAACAGTCATTCACACACTTTCTCTTCAGGTTACCTAGCACAACCTCAGCAACTCAGCTTGTTACAGAGAAACCACAAAATATACAATTTACCTTTGTCTTTGACAAAGCACTGAAACGGGAGACTCCTTCCATAAATGTTAAACACCTCCTTGCTTCTTCATTATAGGTTTTCCCCTTTCCTAATGACAAGTTCTACATCATTCCAGAATTAGACTTTGACGGACAGACGGACGAATAGATAATCTTAGTTCCTGAATGAGTGTATAAATGCAAACATTATCACAACTGACAAAAATAATCCAAAATATCCTAAAAATTCTATAATGTTTCTGCATATGTCTAGAATTACCTTTACAGGGATGATTATAACTTTTACACACATACCGTACAGTACTTGAAATAAAATATAAATATCCCTCCACAGGTCTTATGTCGTGTTTTAAATTGAATATGTAGTTTATGTCTGTTAGTTCAGATTTATTGAAAGCCAAGTTGTAAGAAAGAAAATAAAATGTAGCCTGGGCTGGATAAAAGTTATCTAGATATAGTCTGATTTCTTGTGAAATGTTCTCCAAACACTGGTGTTTCAGTACCTAGAGCTTCAGTGGAAACAATGATGATGATGATGATAATGATGGTTTCACTGTGACTCAGACGGATTGTTTTACTCTTCTCCAGACTTGTACACACAGTTAACATTTTTGTGGTTTTCTGTCCACTAGAAACGCCAAAACCTCCACAACTATAACAGAGTGTTGCAGAATTTTGAGAATATTATGAATCATTATTGAAAGTATTATCTAATTCATATTGTGTAGCATATTTAAAATAATTTTTGATTTAGATAGTTGTCACAGTCTGCCTGGTCACCTGAGGAGGACACAATAAAAGCGGCTATAAAACACACAGAGAGAACATAATGCACGCTCAGCATTTTGCTGCGGCAAGCAGTAATGAAATAAATAAATAAATAATAAGAACAAACGGTGTAAAAATAGAAATATATAATGTTTCCATGCAGCAGGGAGGCACAAAGGAAGATGTGACACTCATCTTTCTTAAGCCGAATCACTGATACTATACGTACAAATTGGACTGAATGACACAGATAAGGACAATTTTGCTTATTTTGCTTTGGCTACACACTTAAAAATTAATTTAATTGACAAATATTTTAAGCAAGTTTGTTCTGGAAATTTTTTTTTTAAAATAACCGCTGGTCTTGCCTTTGGTATAGAGGCAAAAAATGATGTATATTTAAAAAAAAAATAGCAATTGATTTACAGAAAAAGATTGTTGCTGTTATTTTTAGCTAGATTCACCTCGCAGCTTCAGCAATATCCTAAAGATGGAAACGTCTTGTGGAAAAGTAAAGGGAAAATTAAAAAACTGAGGAATTTAAGCACCGAGCTAACATTTCTGCTCTTGTAAACTCAGTGTGTGTGCGTGTGTGTGTGCGTGTGTGTAACTTTGTATTCTCATTACCGCACTTGCTAATCAGCACGAGTCCTCTGAGGATCCGCCGTCACTCTGATGAAGACTAATTACTCAGAAACTGGAGTTAAAACACACCGAGATGCATCTTTAATTTAATTGCTCCAATTATCAAAACGATCGGGTCTTGACACGAATGTCTGAAACGTTAGCATCGACGTGATGCTTTTCTTAAAAACAATTGATTTTTTTTTTTTTTTTTAAACGAAACCAAGGGGCTGTGATTTAAAAAAAACATTCTTCTGTAGCTCAGAGATATGTTACATAATCAACACAGAGCTAATTAGAGAACTCGGTAATTACGGTGACGTAGAGCAGCACTGGGATGATAACCACGTCGGCGTAGCAGACTTTGTTTTGAAAGCTTATCGTTAAATCTCTTTCTCACAGAGACAACCAAGCCTGAGGCACAGTGACCTTTGACCTCTGCAAATAACAAACCCAAAGAGTTGCTTTTCCTTACACTATCTGTCGGTGAGATAAATCCATTTCTAGGACGGAAGTGTTATGATAACCATCCAACATGATATTAACAGCTATAGGAATCATCACTGTGCTCACAGGAGCACAACAACATTAACTTAGGAGCTAAGTCAAGTTATACTTGAATAGTACATAGTAATTTTACCAGCACATCTGAGGTAAATGTTAATGAGTTTTGATTTGAATCAACCGAATAAATACTGCTATGTAGTTACTGTAGGTAAAGCCTTTTTAAAGTACTTTGACAACACACCTTAGAAACATTTGATATTCTGTATGATTTTTTTCCCTACATCTTTACCATCAATTAATCTAGACTTTGTCCGTATAAATAATTTATGAGCTATATCCTGGCTAGCCATCAATGCTAAGTTCAAGCAAAGTATAATGATAGTTGTATAAATGCCTTAGTTGTAAATGTCGATGATTTTATCTTAACCATCAATGAAAATTTTACTTTGCTCATATAAACACTTACAGTATGAGCCAATTCCTTGCTACCAATCAATGCTAAGTTGAAGTAAGTTATAATTATAGTAGTAACCAGTCTTTTCCTGGTAATTTACCAACACATCTGAGGTAAATGTTGATGGATTTTGTCTCATTTCCACAATCATTATGATTTTAATCATCCATATATAACAGCTACGTAATAGCTTTTTAAAGTACTTTGCCAACACACCTGAGGAAAATTTTGATATTCTGGATGATTTTTTTCACATCTTGGTCATCAATGAACCTCGACTTTCTTCATATAATTAATTTATGAGCTAATTCCTAGATATCAATCAGTACTAACTTCAATTAAGGTATAATTATAGCCGTATAAAGCCTTTTCCTAGCAATTAAACCAGCACACCTTAGGTAAATGTTAATATTTCTCATCATTTTGTCATATCTTAACCATCAAAGAATATTTATTTTGCCCATTTAGGCCTTGTTCACACGGGCGTTTTTGGATAAATTTTTGGATAAACGAGCGTGCTCTGAACGTCCTAGACGTTTATGTTGCGTTTTTGTAGCGGCGCTCGATTGACTTCTACATCGGCGTTCGTTTGTCTCTGTCTAACGCTAGCCTGCAGCCCAAATTGTAGTTTGTGTGTTAACCTGTGGGGGCAGTGTGTCGGGAACTGGATACGAAAGCCCTTGTCGTTTTATTTGAGGTGCCTCGTTGTAATGTGGACCATTTTGCTGTATTAGACATTAATCTTCTTTTTTTTTTAAATTCTAATTAAATGATTATATTTTGATATAATATATAAAAAATATTTAAAAAATAATACGGCGACGTAGGGAGAGAAAATAAAAAAGCCGCCGCTACTGGGTTCACCCTCTGACTGCACAACGTCGGATTAAAGGGCGTTTTTTGTGGTTTATGAAGAAATGTGAACATTTCCGCGCAAGTTTTATTTTTGCTTTTTTACGCATTTCCCTATGTATATAGCATGTAGGATCATGGGATATATCCGGTCCTCCGAAGCGTAAAATGAACGCGGAGAAAACGGACTAGACGCGTTTTTCTTGCGTTCGTTGGGATTTGAACGGCAAGAAAAAGCTGCATGCAACGCTTTTTTTTATGCCATATAATTGCGCAGCCGGACAAACGCACGTCACCAAAGCCCGTGTGAACACTCTCATTGACGCGCTCACCGGATGCAACGAACACCAGAAAAACGCTCGATTTTAACGCCCGTGTGAACAAGGCCATAAAGACATATGCGCCAGGCCCTAGCTACCAATCAATGCAAAATTCAAGTACGAAGTTGTAATTATAATAGTAACTAGCCTTTTCCTGATAATTTACCAACGCATCTGAGGTAAATGATGTTCACAATAGGTTTTGACAGTCACTGTCTTAAGGCATTTCATTAAGTAATTTAACGTGTGACTTTTAGTCATGATCCAAAATGTTTCAAAATGTTGAAATTGCTGATGGGTTTTGTTTCATTTTAAGAGTTACACAGCTTTTATATTAATAATAAAAATCAATAAAAATTGGTGAAATAATAGCTAGCAATCAATGCTAAGTTTAAGTCTAAATGTAATAGCGCAGAGTCTTGTCCTTAATGTTACTAGCATTTCTGAGTTTAATGTTGACATTCCCAGCATTTTTGTCATATTTTCACCACCATTGTTCCTTCACGCTGCCCGTATAAAACTCTTACTAGCTGGTGATTGATGCTAAGTGCAATAAACGTGTCATTTTAATGGTGCAGACCCTTTTCCTAGTTATTAATCATCAACATGTCTGAGGGAAAGGTTGATGGATTTGTTATGACTGTGTCTCATTTCACTTGTTACAGTACCTATAATCATCTATACAAAGGACTTATTGGTTACATAGTAACTATTTATGGCGTTCCAAAAATAAGTTATACGTCCTTCTATCATATGTAAATGCCTACTTTATACAATGATCATTGCTCATTTTTAGGAAGGATGCTAATCATTTTTGAGAGCACTACAGAGTGAGCACCGAGATTGATCTCGATTTCAGACGCGACACGTAGCACACTTTAGTGCGTTTCAACTGTGATAGACCTGATTGGTCGTATAAAGCTTCGATCCACTGAAGGAAAATCTTTCAGCGACCAGACAAGAGACCCTGGGAACATTTGAAACTATTAGCAGTAAAGCATTTGACGTTCTCACATTGCGTCAATCCTGTTATTGGAGGCTTGCATTCTCCGTTCCCCTCGAGAGATCTCTACTTCCATCTTAAGGGTCTGCTCAGTTCTTTATCAGCTCAAGTTAAGTTAAGTTTGTTAAATGAGCCCTTGGAGGATTGAGCCCTGGGGCTGTTATTAAATTAACATCAGTGTCTTTAGAAGACAGAGCTTAAAGGAATAACTTGTCTCCAGATTAAATGCACAAAGTGCCCACGAAATTAAAATTGGTATTTCCAAGTTGTTTGCACTTACCCCTTGGTGTTACAGGCACCACATGCTATAGTACGTGTCTCCAACAAAAACTAATTTTTGCAGCTATTCCAGTTTTAATTTTATATGTCATGAATTCTGGGGAAATGTGTGATGACTTATACCTGAACTAATCATCTGTGCAGCCCATGAAATGCACTCTAAGTGCAATGAAGGGATTCTGTTCTCTTTTCCAACCCTCGTTAACTAAAAAAAAAAATGGTTTGACAATTGAGTTTAGATAAACATTGAACAAAAAAATTTCTCAAAGAGAACTACACGTGATCAAAATATGTAAAGAAATAAATTTGGGTGAGACAGACTTTCATGACGATTGAGAGCAACAGTGCAGTTGATCTTTCTCTGAGTCACTCCTTCGATAAGCAGATGAGACGAATCAGGTGTCTCTGTCTAAGGCGTGGTGGTGGGGGGGGGGGGGGTCTCGTCATGAGACAGAACAAAGTGGAGGACGCTCCTTGTGAAAGCGACTCCATTTTTGTCTCCTTCTCCAGCTGTCAGCTAGCACGCCGTCCCATGAGGGGGGTCGAGGGGTGGGACGGTGCTTGTTGCCACGGTGACAGGAGGCCACATGTCTTGAGGGCTTCTCTCCGGTCAAAAGGGCTCATTGTTCTGTCGCTAAGCCACCTTCTCCCTCCCTCACGCCCTCCTTCCCTCCCTCTGTCCGTCCATCCCACTCTGGATGGGAACAAACAGTTAGTACAACCATTAGGACTCCAATGGTGAGACACACACACACACACACACACACAGGCTCATCTGCAGACGTCTCCTCAGAGGGCACGCGAGGCCAGACGTCTCAGGGAAAATCCCACTGTGAACAAAAGAAAATGAATATTTTATGAATTAATTAAACACCAATGAGAATAAAGTACATTTAATATAAAAATCATTTGCATAATTATAATCTACAAGTTTAAAGAACATTTTAAAACCCTTTAACTTTATACACACTGTATTCTACTGTAGTTTAAAGCCGATCGCCGCAAGGTTATAGGTTCAAGTCCCAGAGGGCCTTGAGGATCTTTCAGTCCACTAGATGGCGCTCTTCACCAACCACAAATGAAAATATTGATTTGCCCAAACAATTCTTCAAATAAAAGTTCTATCCATCCACTAGATGGCAATCTTACTCCGTCTCCAAGGTGAGAACTGAACTTCGTCGTTCGTTTAGCCGATCCTGTCCAAAACGTCTCTCTGATTTAATCCTATTGTCCTTCCTAGCACTGCAGTGGGTTATGGGCAACAGAGCCTGAGAACCATTATAATGATGCTCAGGGTTTAAAGTTGTACATGGGTGGTCAGAAGGTTGTGAGGACGTCCAGAGAGCACTGGGTTGGTTCCTCCAGTTAAAACTTCTCAGCTCATTTGTGAATCTCTTCAAAGAAAAACATCTCGCTGATGATTAAGGACTTTCAAACAATAAAAAGTAAATCTTTGAAACAGCCGTACTGTGAGCAAGAGGCAGACCTTAGGTCAGGAGAAAAGAAAAAAAAAAAAAAAGACACTACAGTCACAGTGTTTGTTTAGTGTTTTAACTGAATCCAAGACCTTAACTCTGTATAAGGCAGGGCTTGTGTCTAAAGTCTGGTGTTCATGAGTAGATAATAACATTAATATAAGATTTATTATACAATAATTAGTCCTGACCAAGTAACCTGATTGGACGAGGGCCATAACACGAGTGGTGGTCATTAACAGCACTGGGACATTTAACTATATGTATATGTGGACGTTAATGACTGTGTGTCTCAGCGTGGGTGAGAGTAGGTCTGTACGGTCCGCAGCACTGAGGAGCTGCCTGACAAAACCCACATTCACAACCAGACACAGAAGCACTTTCACTTTCTGATAGCGTTATGTCAACACACTGAATCCGTAATGTTTTATTACTAAGTCGTTCTAAATCATGTTTTTTATTCATTTACGTTTAAGCCAAACTACAAAGCTAACTCGCTTCTAACACAAGGCTGAATCCCAAATCCCTCTCTAACTCCTGATCAAAGGGACGAAGTGGCGTGGGGAACAAGGGATTGTAGAGCCTACTTAGGGCACTAGCTTTCCATTTAACGATATTTAGGATTCGACCCTTTGAAGTTAACTAAAGTGAAATAAGTAGAAATATAAAGTAAATCTGGTAAGTTTCTCAGGACTGAGATGCAACTCGTAACTCGCATTTCTTACGGTGGATTTATTGCAATTGCACTGCAAGTGAGAGAGAAAAAATATTTTAATGCTAATGCTGTTTGTGTTGTACGTTGTCCTGTAAAGCTCTGAGAGTTATGAGCAGTAAATGCTAGCATTGTTCATGGACTAACTTAAACCCTTTTACGAATATACGATTCAAGAACTCAACATCAACGTGCTTTGGGCTCCTGAGTGGCGCAACAGAAACACTTTTGTCTCACCATCCAGAGAATGCAAGATCAAATACCCATGACGCAACAGCCACCTGTATTTGGGAGTCTTGAGGGCAGAAGTGACCGTGCTCTCGGGGGAGGGGTGGCATACTTACACTTCCACATCGATCATAGCGGACAACTAATCATGGGTGTCTGAGAGTTCTTGCAGTCGGAAGTGGACGAATAGCGCTTTTCTCAGAGTGTGTTACGCCGCCCCCTAATGGTGCATGAGCGTCAGTGCAAAACAATTTAGGCAGCCTTAACAGCCTTCACGCTGACTTTGGCGTGATAGGGGAGAGACGCTAGGACAGGTGGAAGTTGGTACGGTGACCCCTAGGGACAAAGCACAAGCATTACACAAACGTATAAGCACATGTTTAAACAACTACGATGCCAATATTAAATAAACTTTATCCTGTTTCCATAGTAATAAACAACGCAAAGGTTTGAATAACTTTGGAATAAATTGGTATTTTCTCATCTGTGTGACCTGGAGGTCATCATGCTCATTACTCCCCCCTACTGTCCCGGAGCACTTCCTGTATAACATCTCTTCTGTAGCACTTTTCTTTCTGCATGTGCTTTGGATTCCGGATGCGTTTTTGCATTTGCAGCACGTTTCCCTAACGTTTGTGCTTTCACTTTTGTATGCACATTGTCCTTAGGGGTCACGGTAAATTGAAAAACTGAATTGAAAAGCCATGACTAAATTAAATCAAGGGAACAAAATAATAAAAAAAACGGAAGAAGAAGAAAAAGATGTGCCTTGGAATTAAACCTGATACAAGTGTGGTACAATCCCATGACTGTTCTAGACAATAAATGTTTGCTGCATTGTACCTTAACAGTGTTTTTATTTCCTTTTTTTCATGAAGACGCGACAATAGATACACAAAACAACACAAAACTTTATAATTATGACTTCTTGAGTCTGTGCGGGGAAAAATACTTCCCTTAGACACTTTCTCCTTAGCAGAACTATTAAAGAATGAAATATCGCTGCGAGGATGACCCGAGTGAAATGGCTTACAGAAACTTTGATAGCATTATGTCCTTAGGGAAAAACACTCCTGCAGACAAAAACCACAGTGAGATCAATTCAAACTCCTGTTCAGTGGGCAGAAAAGACTTTTATTTTTTTTTTGTCAAATGAAATTGTGCTTTAAGTGGCGAGCTGTGACAATTGCAGTGTGAAAAATTACTGACAACAGTAAGCAGCGACGGGGGTTTGTGTGTGTTAAAGTCCTTGAAGTGCGACATAACTAGAATACCAAACTGAATTCAATTACAGGCCGCTTTCAAACACAATTACGCTCGAAGACCGGGAAGCGGTTTGTCGCGTTGATGCTCAGGGCTTCACTAATCACACAGCGTTTACTTAAGTAATGATTTGTACAGAAACAAAAACGTACCTAACCTTACACCGCATTGGGTTTAAAAGTTAATCGTTTAAAGTTAATAGATGTTTTTCTAATAAGAAAAACTTTTGCAAAGCGTTCCATCATCAGGACGACGGACACGCGGCTCCAGATGGACTGAAATGCGCTTAATGTTTCTGCTTTTTCCGACCAATCAATCAATTAATTAATTAATTAATTAATAAATAAAAGAGCAAAAATCATAAATCGTGTGAGAATCTCTCTCTCATCTGCCCGGTACGCGAGTGTGAGTGATGGTACAGCAGGGCTGCGTTCATACAGTCTCACGTACAGAGTGTGTATGTTATATAAGTTTTATAAGGAAATGAGCTGCTTATTTTTACTGAACATCCCGCAGAACCAGACACACGGTCCCTTTGGGGACTTTTCTTTTCTTTTCATGGAGCCGTTTTTTTTCGGTGTCTGAAAAGTGGTCTTTTATATAATTTGCTGCTTTTCTTTTCTGGATTACAGATATTTTCCTGTAAGATTTATTTCTTTATTTTTTCTGAAATACTATGGTTTGGAAATGAGAAATGCTTTTAAAAAAAAAATTATAATGAAAAATGTCAAAGTTTGTATGCAAAACACAGGGTGCCTAGACTTTTGCACAGTTCTGTCGTTATTATTAAATAATTTTTTGCCAACAACAGAATGATTTTCTTAAAAGATTTTAAACATTAAGTTTATACTTAACATTTAAGTATAAAGTGAGAATTTTGCAGAACAGAAATACGCATCAAATATACAGTAGAAATATCGCTACGTCATGAAAACTAGCTTCGCTGAGAAAAGTCCAGTAATTTTAGAATGTAATTAAAACGTCATCTTGTAAAACTGATAACCAGAGGCAAAAACATGTTAATAAAGGGTAAAATAGGCCGTAATAAGTTGATGATCATAATAATACAACTGCAACAACATTAACAACAAAACCTCAAGGTGAAAATCTAAACTACTTTAATAAATTGTTTTAATTTATCTGTTTTATATTTATATATATATATATATATATATTTATATATATCTATATGGATCCTTAAAAGGAAATAAACTAAGAAAAAACCTAGAATTTAGAGTCTGATTTCTGCACTTATGGTCAGTAAAATTTCACTACTGTATCTTTGTTCTAGCGGTTCACGAGGTGACATCTACATCATGAATACAGCTACGTTATTTTATTGATAAATCGAAATTTGGCCGATTGTTACAGTGATAGTTTTTCGCCTGAGCAAAACAGTGACTTCACCAGACAGTGATAGGATAGTCTTTAGCTTTTTTGTTTAATATCTTTTCATTTACTTTGTTTACTGATGTTTTAAACATTTATGTTTGTTCTCACACAATAATTTCTCTTGTGGACCTCGCTAGAATAAACGCCACTGATCACTCGAACACACACACACACACACACACACAGTGGTTTTTAAGGATGGACACAAACACACATGACAGTAACTACTTCTCCATTTTAAGGTCCAGATCGCCCTCTGCTGGCCAGAGCACAAAGTTACACAGGAATGAACAGAAAATAAGAAGGAAAATAGATTTTTTAAAAATAAAGAAAAGGAATAAAAGAAAAAAAAATAGCAAAGAATAAACAATTGTAAGCTGTGTTAGAAAATATTTTGAATCAATAGAGTAAAAAGGAAATTAAATTTAAAGAAAAAGAAACAATACAGGAGTTTGAGTTTTAATCAGTAAACAGAACGAAAATTAAATAAAAACAATAAAGAAGCATTTAAAAATTGAATAAAAATTGCATAAAAAGGAAAAAGTAGTTGATAGTTTTCATTTTAATTAACTACTTTTTCTTTTTTTTTCAATTTTTATTACCAATACTTATTTAAAAAATTTACTAATTTTATTAATTAATAGAACAGCTAATTAATTGTTCCTTTTATTTCTTTCCATTCTTTAATTTAACTTAATTAATTAGCTGTATTAAAAAGAAATTAATAAAGACAAAATAATTTAAAAGAAAAAAAAAAACTAAGGAGGAAGAAATTAAATAATAAAAGAGGGAAAAAAGAACGTTTTGAGTTTAAAGCTTAAAACACTGTGTGTTGATCTCGTTGAACTTTTATCTGCAAACTAATCGCTAATGCACAGAACCAAAACTTTTTTTTTCCAGATTTGTTTAATCTGTTTGATGTAGTTGAACATATTATATAAGTGTTATGTAAGAACAATAAACAATATAAAAAAAAAAAAAAAACTTATGCAGATAAACAACGATGTGATCGACGTACGATTCTTCTACAGAGCAATCAGAGCAGGTGTGTGAAGAAAAACAGGTGGATGAAGAAGTGTGGATTCTAAGAACAACAAATCTAACAAACCAGATTTAAAATCTAACTAAAATCCATGTTAAAAGAAAAAAAATTATTAAAAAAAATAAAAAAATCCAAAAGAAAAACACCAGAGTTCGGTCTGGAGCTGGAGTCACTGGTCGCTCTGCACTTCCTCAGAGTCAGGAAACGGAGGCGGCTGAGAGACGGCGCTCAGTCTGCCGCGCGTTCTCCTCCTCTGGGTCGCAGCGATCATCTGCGGGGACGTGTGCTCCACCCAGGCGAGACCTTTGGACAGGACGTCCATGCTCCTGCGGTTTCTCAGGCTGCGTCTCACCGAGCCTCGGCTCTTCGCTACGGGCTTCAGGACGTCTTCGATGCAGAAGTCGGGCTGCTGCCACGGCTCGAGGATTTCCGGTGGCGCTGAAGGCGGATCCCAGACTGCGTTGTTCTTCTTCTCCCCTTCTTCATGACCTGCAGCTTCTCTCACGTTCTCATCGCTCTTCTCCTCACATTCATGTCCTGAAGCCTCTTTCACGCTCTCGTCGTCTTTCTTCTCCACTTCCTCTCTCTCGCTTCCTGAAGACTCCACCATGTCCTCACACATCACCTTTAATCCTCTTCCTTCCTCTACCTCGCCTTCTTCCTCCACCACAGAACTGTTATTTATTCTGGCGCTCCTCCTTCCTCTCTGCCGTCCTCCGCTCGGAGCTATCGGCTCCGATTTCCTTCCCGTGCTCGGATTCCATCTCTCTCCCTGTTCTTCAGCCTCCGGGTTCGATCCTGATGGATGGAGCTCAGTTTTCTGCTCTCTGACCTCAGACTCGTCCTTGGCGCTGCTCCAGCTCTGGCGGCGGCTTGCCGAGTTTCGTCTTCTTCCTACACCTCTACCCGTGCTCGCTTTTTTAGCGGCAGGCACGACTGAAGACTCTGCGGGGGCTTCTGATTGGACGGGAGCATCCGCGAGGACGGCGTGATCGCCCCTGTCGCTCGGGTTCCTGTCCGAGTCGCTGTCTTTGTTCTGACTCAAGAAGCGACGGCGCCACAGAGCGGCCGCGGTCACCAGGTCTGCCACAGCTTCGGGCGGTGCCGAGTTACTCTGTTTAGTGCTGCGATCTGGAGCTGGACAAGAGTCGGGATTCTCATCTGGGAAAGACGATAGAGTAACAGTTACTTCCTGTATTAATCAGCACTACAGCTATTAAAAATTTTTGAACTGCATTACGCATTCAAATAAGATCGAGAGGCAAAACAAGATCTTGGTAGCTACGGAATTAGAACGGAATTTGAATAATTTGCCAACCCGGTCATTAACTGTCCCTGTTCGGCCCGCCTTCTTAATAGATCAAAAATGAGGAAGGAAAAATAATGTTGCACCACTAGTTGCAATTCTCATTTTGACCACTATTCCAATAACACTACAGGTAGTCCTCGACTTACGAACGAGTTCGATCCAGGAGCACGTTCCTAAGTCTGATTTGTTCTTAAGTCTGACAAAGTGAGTCTTATACGCCTTTGACATGAATATACAATGTAAAGCATACTAATCCAC
>JAQQZT010000014.1:21676113-21699692 GCA_030068275.1 Clarias platycephalus | reverse complement strand
ATTCATTGAAACCGGTGAGGCCGACTCATTTCTCCCGCACACACACACACACACACACACACACACACACACACACAATATACCAGACTTTAGACATTTTATACATTCACTTACACACTGAAAATATTGTATATAATTGTAAATATTAGTATCTGGTACACTGCAGAGTCTAGTTTTTGTACCGGAAATTCCATCCATTCGTATCTGCGGAAATTTGTAACTCAAATGTTTGTAAGTCGGGGACTACCTGTGAAAGTTTTACCCTGTGTCGTAGAAAACACCAGATGACTTCCTTCTGATTTGATAAGCATGATGCTCTAGACCAGCTAATTTCTGCAAAGCTTTTTCTAGCCAAACTAGCGCAATAACTTTCATTATTGTGACGTTTGGTAATTGTTTGTGTAACTGTTTAAAAAACAACAACAACAACAATGCAGGATCGTTATTGCACGTTATCCGTAGTAAGCGTTACCTGTAGCGGGTGTGATCCTGCCCGTGTGTGGTTGTACTGGGGTGCTGTTCAGGCTGGAGCCGGCTGCCTCGATGATGGGGCTGAGCAGAGGGTTTTTCGAAGCGTAGTCTCTCTTGCCATAGAGCGAGCGGTCCACTTCCTTACTCCCGAAACGCTTCTTCGCTGATGAGGTCTTTAAAGAAAACAAGACTCTCGAATTAGCATAAATGTTTAGCGGATCAAAGCGCTTTCAGAAACAAAACAAAACCACAATCATTGTTTTTTTTTTCCCTTCATGACACTGAGGTCATTTTCCTGATTGCTGTAGCTCTTCTTACACATCTGCAGAGCTAGAGAGGTTTTTCAGAGATCAAAATACAAAAAGATACAAAAAAAAAAAAAAGAAAAAGTAAATAAATAAATAAATAAATCTGCAGGTGTACAAATTCACCTTTAACGCTTGTATGAAAACAATGTAATTAAATTAACTCCTGACTAAAAATTAACTAAAAATAATTACAGTTGGGAAGCTTCAATAGAAGCGTTCCTTATAACATTAGTTTTAAAATCCAATCGCTGCATTTAAACAATACAAACTAACTTCAAATAAAAGAATTTAACATTTAACTTCAAATCAACTTAAACAAAAAGCTACATTTACAGTTACTGAGCAGCGCGTACCTGTCGTCATACACCATAATTATTATTTCTAAACACATTTAGCAAATAATTTACTCCTAATACATGGGATGAAAATGTGTGAATAGTTCAGAGTGCACCACCTGTAGGATTATAAAGAAATGGCGCCTCGAATTCCCCCAAAGTTGTGCGCGCGTGTTTAATGAGAGTGCTCGCAGCTTCTAACGCGGACGTTCGCTGCTTTTAACGCGCGTTTCCAAGGCGGTACGTCAGTGGTTGCCGATCCCGGTCGAGGTGGCTCGGAGCGAGTGGAACGCCTCATCCTTTATCCGTCTCAATTTATATTCCAGGGGAAAAATAAAGTAAGAACTGTTGACGTACCTTCATTTTGCCCTTGGCGGACTCGGCGGCTGAGCGAGAGCTCCTTCTGGTTTCCGTCACCTCGGGCTCTGCTGGTTGCTGGAACACAGACGGCGGGGGTGAGAAACTTTATATAGTCCTTCATAGCTGTTTATTTAAAGATTTTGCTGATCTGTATAGTGATGTTAATAGGACACACTGTCCCAAAGTCCTTAAATCACACGAGCTAGAAGTGACGGGGACAAGAAAAACTCCCAGAGGAAAGAGAGAGAGAGAAAGAGAAAAGAAGAAAGAAAAAGTGTCTGTGCTCTTCTGGGTGACGGTGTGGAGCGCGATCAAAAGAGATTAAGCTTAAAACTAACAGAGCGGAGCGCGCTGGAGTGTTTCAGGGACGAGCGATACGGGAAAAAATATCACACCACGATTCTAAAAGTCGAGTTACAGGTTTACTCATAAAACTATTCACAACACAGATATGTTGAGTTAAAAAGTATGACAAACTATAAAAATAATCTGGTGTAATAATACTTAAAATATAAAAATACAGTATTTATTTCATTTTAATATTGTTTTTTAGATAATTATATCAGTTGCATCAAGTAATACAGTATTTAAAAGAAAAAAAATTACGTGTTAGAAATATTTTGCTTCAGTGTAATGAACACAAAAACTCAAAATCTACTTTTCAAATAAGTATTTTTAGTTAATAAAACATGAAATAGTAACTATTCTAGTTAATATTCTAGTATTTTTTTTGTACTTAATTATTTACTATTTCATGTTTTTATTTAGCAAAAAAAAAAGTTTAATCTACTTTTTAAACAAACATTTTAGCTTGAAAAAACATTAAAACATTTTAAATAATTAAGTTCCAAAAATAACTGTCATATTAACTGCTTTCAGTCAGGCTGTAATTATATATCTATTTTTTTTATTCTGTATTTTTTTTAAAAAGAAAAAATAATTGTAATGTAATAAAAAAAAAAATGCTATAAAAGGAAACATTTCACAATATTTCCATATTCTAAAATATTCTATGTTGTTATCATCCTAATTATCCTGAAATATTTTGAGACTACACTCTGAGGTACCATTAATTTTTTTTCACAAAATCTAGGTCAATTTATAGCTGTATCTCTCTTTTTTTTTTTTTTTAACTTAAAAATGAACTCTGCTGGAGTTACAGTGAACTTCATAAATACAGGTGGTCTATCATAAATCAGGACACACCTGCAATGTTCATCTACTGTATAGGTTTATTTATTTTAATGGTGGTTTATATAAAGCAACATCAGGTGCAGGTTTGTGTACGTCGAGTTCATAAATGAACTTATAAATGGAATCAGGAAAAACAAGTAAATACCAACAAGTCTCACTTTGGTAAAAAAAAAGAAAAAAAAAAAGTTTTCAATAATAGAATTATAACATAAAATAAAATAGTGAATTGCATTTATTTATTCGCAGTTTTATCAAACACAGTCCATATATCAAACACACACAAAAAATAAAAATCAACCTGGAAGTTTAAGTCAGGTGTCATTTACATAAATTATGTAAAATAATTACACCAATATTACAGGACAATATTACACACACACACACACACACACACACACACACACACACACACACACACACACACACACGTATTCCTGACACGGTGTCATGTGAAATTCCTGAGCAGTGAGGCGTGAGGTGACTCGTACCTTCCTCTTTCTCCCACGAGGACGTGGAGCTCCAGCGGAGGACTCTGGAGTCTTCAGGGGCTCGTGCTGGACTTCTTGTTCGGTTTTCAGTTCTGGTTCATCTGCAAGTAACACATCCCACTTAAGCCTGTTTTTACGATGCGAGTTGAGAGATGATCACACTAGTGTGTGCTACATTCATGCAGAAATCGAACTTGGGCGAAGCTACTCTGCCGACCAGAGCACATCATTTCTGTTTCAGCTTCGCTAGTGTATTTGTAGTTACGTAGTCTTTCTATCCGATCATCTTATTGGTGGATATGTCTGAAAATGTCTCTAATCTTCGACAATCTTGTAACTAAAGGACTGTTTTTACCACGTTCAGTTATTTACTCTACAACTTCTCCTCAAATCCTGCAGAACATCACGACATTGTTAAGACCCTGATCAAAGAGCATCTTGTATGTGCTGTAAACCTAAATCTTTCCCGTGTCGGCTGCATCTCATTCAGAGGCTTCAAGTAGGAGAAGACAATAACATGTGCAATCTCAAAACATCTCATTTCATCCGCGCGCGAGAGAAAAGCGACGATGAGTAAAGCGGGTTGAGTGTTTCTGCTTCTTGTGCGTCCTGACAATTATCATCAACCCGAGAGACCCAAATAAATAAATATATAAATCCTCAAGTGATGAAAATCAATTCTTGGATTAATGAGTTTGGGGGGAAAAACGAGTGCTGTGAGAGGATGTTCTTAAAAACAGAGAATGTAAACAAAAAGGCAATTTATTCCCTCAATCTGAGGAGATGAAGCAAGAAAAGGTTACCTCAGTATACGAGTTTAATCATTTATACAGAGTTTACTTACGGTGAAATTTTGTATTGTGAAACGCATTTCCCCACAGGATGTACAGTCGACCCCCCGCAAAGCTGTGGTTCAGAGTTAGCAGCCTCAGTCGTTCGCGTATTTTTCCTTAGAACTTAACTAATAATTATAATTGTTTGTGGAAACCTGCGCAATTTTACTGAAAACCGCAAATAGCCTCCGCAATTTTTTTAAATGTCTTTTTCAAGCGCTTTACTGTACAGTAGACAGGTTTCTTTTCTTTTTCTTTCTTTCTTTCTTAACGCCATGCCAGCTTCTATGGCTATATTCATGGCGAGAAGCATTTTTGTTATTCAAGAACTAGATAAGATGTTTAAAATTAATTTTTTCTAAGAATATTAAAACCATATTTGGATTTACCTGCCTAAAAACTTTTTTTAAAGTGTCAACAGTGTAAAAAAGTTCCTTACAGGAGTAAAAGAGTTACAGTCAAATAAAATATGTTTGATGGACACCTGGGTTAGAGTAGACGGATTTACCTTTACATTCCTTTATTGATTTCTTTTAAGGGTAATGTATAAAGCTGAGTTTGTTGTAATGAAATAAAAATGTTTTGGGAGAATATTTAGGGTTTAAACTATAAAAACAAGTATTTATTTTGCGGGTTTTCACAATTCGCAAAATCCCTCCACTAATTTCGGGGGTTTCATTCCTTAGAGCACCTGCGAATTACCAATATTACCAATTCCCAGCACTATAATCATATTTTTTGAATATAAAAATAATCAAAACATTTAGAAAATACCTGTAAATTAAGTCAAATATGAAATAAATAGACATTAATCCTCACTTAACCTTAATGTATGATTCCTCTCAGCATTGAATGCTTTAAAAATCAAACTGAACTTTTCTTCTTTCTACCTTCATAACTCCTTGTGCCACATCTAAACTAAATCTTGCACCTTGTAACGTCACTTTGCTTGGCTTTCCCCTCACGCGACCAAGTTTTGAACGGCTCCTGGACGTACGCGCAACTTAGCCGGCATTCAGTTCGGTTTGGTTCTTTCACCGAAAATGCTTTAAATTCTGAGGTAAATTTCAGTTCTTACGCCGAAAATTTGTAAGCTGTGGCGTTTGTATGCCGAGACACCGCCGTATCTTGTTGGACCTCCTTTAGCTCTGCGTTTGCCACAAACTTCCAGTAACGACTTTTTCTACTCAAGTGAACTCACGTCATTAATCTGAAATCTATATAAAAAAAAGCACACGCTCTCCACTCATCTCCCCGAGCTCTCAATAAATCTACAAAAGGATTTCTTTACTAAGTAAACTCTTATGTAGAATATCACGCTGAGAACATTATCACGGACAATAAAGGGATAATAAAATAAAAGATTTAGATCGTCACCTGTCGGATGATCGGGAGCAGCAGTAACGGAAAGCCGCGTTTCTTCATCGCTCTGGAAGGCGGAGTCTGTGGTTTCGGGGTTTTTAGCGAGTGGCTCGTGATGCGCGGCGAATTCGCTGATTTCAGCCGAAGCTTTGGAGGCAGAGCGACATCCGAGAAGAAGGGTCGGGGACAATAAAATTAAACGCATATCAAAAATTACCTCAGAAATATATACAATACGTATTGAGTCAATGTATCACAGTATTAATGTTACACCTTGAGTGTTACCGCAGCGTACGCACCACTGAAGTGATTACCTGTAGTGTCCTTCGGTGGATCGTCATACTCCTCATCCATGATGGGGAAGGAGATCTAAAAAAGAGATCAGGCATTTACACATCAGGGTTAAAGGTCGACACAGACCATACAGAGTTCTCAAACTTTATAAGAATGTGTTAAAATGAGGAGAGAGAGAAAGGCACTGTAGTAGATATAACGTGCTGTATAAACACTGAAATAGCTGAACACAGACGAGGCTGATCCTGTGTACACGCCCAACTTTGGCAGATGCTAATGAATATTCATAAGTGGCTCGATTGATTTTCTTGGCAGATTCTGTAAAAAGCTTGTTTTTTTTTTTTGCGAGTCAGCTCTATGTCCACCGTGATGGTTGTTTCAAAGAAAATTATAATGAGGTTTCGGGTCATGTGATCTCAGAGCCATGGAAGAGAGGTCGGGCCTAATTAGGATACAAAAAAAATACAGGCTTTTCTTAATTATTTTTTTATAGACAAATGTGCAAAGCCAAAACAATAACAGTATCACTCTTCATTTTTAGAAATATTCTCCTGATTTATTGTTGACTTTGTAGTCTGAATCAATCTTTAAATCAAAACGCATTCTTCTTTATATATATGATGTGCCCTCGACTCTGCTCGCATGGAATTTAATTGCACGTTTAAATGCGTTTTGAAAAATATACAGCACCATTTGTTGAATTTTGAGATTAACTAATCATTTTTTCAAAGGCCGATTTTTTTTTTATGATAAGGGCGTTTTCAATAAAAATGTCAAAGTAGCATATCTCCTCTTCCCGTGGGCCAATTGTAATGAAACAAAGCCTATATGTTACCTCAGACTCAAGCAAATACATCTGTGAAAACGCCATTAAAATACGTTTAGTTGTTTTTACGTGATGCGAGCACAAACAAACAGACAAACAAAAATTCCAAAAAACATCTTGAAACATCTTGATCTTACGTCCCGTAAATGATTATTTTTTGCAAATATCTTTAATGTACAGACAGGCACACTTTACAGTTTTATTATACGTATAGATAGTATAGATACATCCTGCTATTTTCTGACATATATATAAAAAGAATAAAAAATAATAACTTTGGATGGTGCACCTGTACCGGATGGTAACTGATGGCACTCTGGAGCGCTCACATAAGTTACTCTCCTATACAAATCATGTCAGCTCACACAAGCGGAAGGAGCGTATTGCGCTGTACTCAGAGGGTGTTACACCGAAGGGGCGTGGCTCAGCAGTAGCTCATTTACATAAAACACGGAAACAGCACGTTTGGAGGAGGAGTGGAAGAGATGAAAAAAAAAGTGCTGGGAAATTATCTGAGGGGACTTCCAGCTGGAGCATTAACACACACACACACACATTTTGATGGAACTCTGAGAACTTGTGTTAATTTGTTAAAGAAATAGCAAAAATACGGGACCTTTAAAGCTAGAAAGGTCTTGATGATGATATGAACGGACATTTTGTTTGGAGTCTCGTAGTCATGGAGACCGAAGAGTTTAAAAGTAACCGGTTAATAAAGAACCTGCTCATGAAAGGTCAGACCTTTTGGTTGAGGAGAAACACCTCGTCCTCATCGTCGTCCACCCCTCCGTCCCCGTGGGTGCGCGGGCTCAGGACCGGAGACGCCCCGTTTCTTTCGGTGCTGCCGAAATCGGGCTGAGGCAGAGGCGGCTCGAACCGCTGTGGCGTCTTGAGGAGGGATTGTTTGCGTCCGGTGGATGAGGGCAAGCACGCGGGTGTGGCACCTTTCTGGAGCGGGGTGCTCGGGGGCAGATTTTTATCGAAGAACTCGGGGGAGAGGGGCGCGCCGAAGCGTACACGCTTCTTTTTGGATGCGCACGAGACCTCAGTGTCACCTGAGGGAACAGATATGAGGCGGAAAATGAAAAAGGGAAAGTTTGAAAACACTTTGATAGATTTTTCTTAAAAACTTTTGTAAAAACACTGAAACGTGTTTGATCTTGTAGGTTGAAAGGAAGAAGGAGGGGGGGGGGGGGGAGAGACAAAAAATACTATCGTAATGAAACTATGTTTGTTTGGAGCTGTACTTCATTAATAAATAAATAAATAAGTGTGTTGTTTCTTCAGTCATGTCTAACGTACCCGTTTTCATCAGCTCGGGTTTGGACAGCATGGGTAGAGACATGAGCTGAGACTGCGAATCCAAACCCAAACCCGGCGCCATCATCGGGCTTTTAAACTCCACCTAAATATATCAAGGAAGAAAAATAATAAATAAACACACACCAGTGTTAGATATTAATAAATTTCCTTCCTGTTTAAGCCTTGCTCTACTTTGTGTGCGCCAGCTCAGCCCATCTGCGCCGTATGCTCGACTCCACCGAGGCCAGCGCCGGGTAAAGACACATAAATCATCGTCACGTGATGCGGCGCGTGCCGAACAAAACGTCCACACAATCTGTGTACCGGATTGTCCTTTCATTGATGCAGAACTTTTACTCTTAGTAAGCTAATGACCTTGGCGTTCACCCACCATGCTAGACTTGGAAAAAAATATAGTAATAACTGATTTTTTTTTTTTTTTTAATCAGCAGGATTTAATCGCTCTGGAATTTTTTTCATTTTTCTTTCATAGGAGAGAAATCAGGGGAGAAAAAAAAAAAAAAAAAAAAAGTACATTTCAGAAGAAATTAATTTCCTGACGATTGTTTTTTTTTCCAAGCAAATTAGACGCGAACAATCCGGACCGGCGCTTAGCGTGATCACGATCCTGTTGTTTTTTCTTTCTTTTTTTCGTGACTGTGAATATTTCCTTTCAGCAAATTACACATGAAACCTCTAACGCGACTCTCCGTGTGTAATGGTGTCCCTGATGTCTCTCTGCTCTAACTTTGCTTCTTAATGAGGCAGCGAGGACGCCGCGTTCTTCTGACGCCGTTTTAAGCCGAGATGATTATAGAGAGATTAAAAATGAGAGAGAGAGAGAGAGAGAGAGAGAGAGAGAGAGAGAGAGAATGTGAATGACATGGCTGGAGTTGAAGCATTTAGGAAAAAAGGGCTGCACGGAAAACACAATAAGCTAATACTCCTAGCGTGTGAGGTCTAAAATAGAACTAGCGCAGCAGAAATTTCCAAAATGCTGTTTTGTTTTTTTTCTTCCTTCAACGAGAGTGCAGGAAGCTACAGGAAGCCCGTGCTGCTTCTTACAGCTTTAAAAACACTGAACTGCTGCATTGGAGAACACCGTGCTTTTTCATTCTGGCTTCTGGTTAATATATCAAATAATTTACTCTTTAAATTAACAACCTCGTTTATGACAGGTTATCATTTCTATAGTAACAACTCGATTTGATTTCTGCTCATTGCAATCTTCTATTCGATTCGATACCGTTATTGATTTTCGTCTGATTCGTTTCATGAAGCGAGAATTCTTAAATAAAATATTTAATTAAAAATAAGATAAAGTAATTAAAATCACTAAAAGTATATAATCATTGAAATGCTGTGCATCTTATGGTGTTGATTACAGCAAGTCCCCGACTTACGAACGAGTTCTGTTCCGAAAGCATGTGCGTAAATCGGATTTGTTCGCAAGTCCGACAAAGTGAGTCTTTTACTTTTTTGACACAAATATGTAAAGCAAAAAATAAAAAATAAATAAATAAACCACACGGCAGTCCCAGTCCCAGGAAGACGTCAGGACAAGGACAGCGCTACATGGTGTTTACTCTTCGCTTAAATAGACGCCATTTTGTCTGGGAGCTGTTTTGCACTGTGAGCTCTGTTTTGTTGAGGATTTTCCAATATTAGTATTATTCTCCATCAGGACAGACATTTTCCATCATTGTGACCCCGGACTGATTCACTGAAACCGGTGAGGTCGACTCAATTCTCCTCATTTCACCGACACACACAATATACTGGACTTTCACTTCAAATTTTATACATTCACTTCCACACACACACACACACACACACACAAAAACCTGATTTGGAGTCTGCATCAGCGATACATCAACTCTCGAGTGTACTGACCTGCGGCTCATGGTTCGCAGTGTGTGCGAGAGCCTCCTCTTCGATAGGCTCCTCCCACATGCTCCGGTGAGGAGTTCCCCTGCGGCGTCTCTTCGATAGAGGAGGGGTTACAGGAGCGAGCCGGTTCTCTCTCTCCTCAGAGCCGCCATCGACGTCTGCACGCAGAAAAAGTTCGACACTCGTTAACGAAGGTGGTGAGATACTCGAGACGCAGGAAGGGGTGTGGATGAGAATCTTTTTGAGACACGTTAGTAGGAGAGAGAGAGAAAGAGAGAGAGACGAGTACAGGAAAAGACTCTCTCATGCATTCCAGTGCAGCTGTACAGTTTCCTCTTCTCTGACACTCCGTGAGTGTTTATATATAAAAATTACTCACCACAAGTTCACACTCGCATCACATCAGAGTTACTGTACTGACAAGAAGGAGGCTTGGAGATGCTACTTAAAGTCTGGACTCAGCGGTTTCTGTACAAACCATGAAAGACTGTCAGGCACAACGTGCACTAAACTAAACTATAAGACAGTACAGACGATCCCTGACAAACTTTTTCCATTTTCTGACTATATGATGGTGCGGTGATCTTTTCCCTGACTAGATATAACGGTGTGATGCTAGGTGGCGCCAGTGAGCTGAAGCTAGCGCTATGAAAAGCAGAAACAAGCCATTGTACAGAAAGGTTAGGGACATTAAAGGAGGGGTTTACCAGGACGCAACTCCATCATAAATCGGTGCAGTTTTTTAATCTGCTAATTAAAAATAATTTAATTTAAAAAAAAGAAGTGATTAATAGACATACGCACAGTGTGTCACGGACATGTACTTTAAAGTCTGTATCGTTCTGCTGAAACTTTTGGTAGAGATTATATAGATAGAGATAAATATAGGTAGAGATAAATATGCTGAACTTAACCTGATTAAGTCATCTCAACCACTTGGTTGAGGTATCTAATGCTTAAAAAAAAAAAAAAAGATTATTATACATCACTAGAAATCTCTGTGACTCCCCAAAATTTTTTGCTGTTGCACCACCAGGGGGGAAAAAAAAAACAACAAAAAAAACACACCTATTTATTTTTTTAAATATATTTTTAATTTTATATATATATAATGCGACTTTTTCCTGGTTTTTTTGCATTTGTAACTATATTGATACTTTTATGATTATGCAATATATATTAACTATTTGGAATATTAACTATAAATATTAACTGTTTGGAATATTTACTATAAATAAGGTCATTATAAAATGCTAATTTAATTAAAACAAAATCTTTATTATTGGCCAAAGAAAATAAATTATACAACAATAATAATAATAATGATACCATTTTAAAAACAACACAATTTTCTCAGAAGTGTCAATAATTTCTCTTAACATTTTAATAGAAAACTTTTTTTGTAAAGTCCAGATTGCTTTTATGCATTTTCTGTGTTAAATATATATTTATTTTCTACACACACATGTATATATTTTTTACATATATTTTTTATATAAAAAATTAAGTTAACATTTGAATGACTTTACTGCATAATAGACTTTACACTTTTTATACATTTAATTCATTTTAGTTTGAGTTTTTTATAACGTAAAGCTGCATATTTACAAATTTATTGATGCGTTTTTCTTCATAATTACACATTTACTTAAATAGTAAACAGACCCTTTACAGAGCAGCCGTTATCCTCAGCACTGTAAAATCAAATAAATAAATAAATGAATAAATATATTTTAAAAAATCGTTTTAATGGCTGAATGTTTAAACATAAAGTTACCTCAGGATTATGTTACAGTTTTGTGAAATGACGCTATAACGATGTAACAGTTATATTCCTGTCTGTGGTGAATTTATTTATTTACCGTTACAACCCAAAAAAGGTGTTTGGGGTGAAAAAATAAAATAAATAAGAGATTGTACATGAGTAGATCTTTAGAAGGCGTTGAACTTTGAGGGGCACGCCTGAACCCCAGAGCGACTGCGTTTGAAGTTGAGATCTGACGGCAGAAGAGCTTCAGGATCTAAAAGATCTAAAGGCTGGATTTATTAAAACTGAACAGATTAACAATTAATTGTTTTCATTAACTCTCTTTTTTACACATTAACAGTTCTTTAAGTTCTTGTTGTCTTTGTAACTGTGACTTGACCTTCTGATCTTCTTCCTCGTCTCTTTTTAACCGTCACTTAGTGATTATTTTAATCACTCGCTGTATTAAAAAAACAAAAAAAACAAAAAAAAAAAAACACCCACCAACTGAATCGCCCCCCTCCTTCCCCTCCTCCATCGGAGATCCAGAGCGTTGTGTATTCTCCTCGTCCGTTCCCATCAGACGCTGGAACGCGGCCATCTTCTGCTTTATGGAGTCGCGTCCCGAAAACAGAGGACTCTCCAGCAAGTGCTTTACAAGGACATGCACAACACACACACACACAGTAACACTTCTAAGACTCATACACGACTCTGTTGAACATTCGTAGCGTGCTCATAGACAGCCTTGGGTCGCCCCCCCCCCCACTACTTTCTATTTTAGACTATCAGAACATTATCACACAAATAAAAGTGTAGAAAGTATTTCCGGACAGGCTGCTGTAGGGACACACAATCATTTTTCATCAACGGCACTAACAGGACTGTTTTATTTCTCTCGCTGCGAGGTGAAATTTTCTGTAAATTTCCTTGTGAAAACTTAAAAGTAAAAAAGTCCCATCTTTAATCCTGACTTGCACTGGAGACTCCTTCCCTTCTGAACGGTCAATAAAAGTCTGTCTAAAGTAAAAAAATATATATATTAATAATTCACCGTGTGATCTCCTGTGCACGAGGTGTTACTACGGAAACCAGAACGGATTGGAACGGAACAGAAATAGAACAGACTCGTAGCTGCAGCACTGTCAGAGCCGCTGTTCCAGGAAATTAATCAGCACCTACGTCACAGGCGGCTCGGACGGTACCAGCGGTGATCTCTCACTTTATTATACAAAAACACAGCTGAATAACACACAGGGGGAAAGATGGAGGGGGAAAAGGAGAATAGAGGGAGGGAGAGAGAAAAAGGATTGAATGCATAGGGGGAAAAGGATAAAAGAAAGAAGAGGAGGAAGGACTGGTAGGGGAAAAGGAAGGAAGGAAGGAGGGGAAGGAGGACAAAGAAGAGAAGAGGAGGAAAGAAAGAAAAAGAGGAATGAATGAATGAACGAAATGAAGGAGGGAAGGAAGGAGGGAAAGAAAGGAAGAGAGGATGAGAGAAAGTGATGGAGAGAGAGAGAGGAAGTAAGGCATGAAGAAAGGAAAGAAGTAAGAGAGAAAGTGTGAAATTAATAAAGGAGAGAAGGGGAAAGAAAGAAAAAAGAAAGTAAGACATGAGAGAGAAAAAAAAAAGAAGAGAAAAGAAAGAACAAAAGAAAGAAAAAGAAATGACAAGGGGGAAAAGTAAAGAAGGGATGAGGGGGAAAACAAAGAAGTATTTTATACTTAAATACAGGGTGAGTGCGGATGTGAGAGCGTGTGAAGTGTGTGAGACGTGAAGCGAGAGTGGTAATAACATACACACCTGAGGGGTGCGAGGAGGCGTCTTCATGGCCTGTCTGGCTCGGTAGCAGATGAGCGAGTTGGTCTCGGGGGATCCTCTGACTCCGATGGTGGATCTCCTCCTGGCCTTCAGCTGGGCCACTCTGGATTTATCTGGGAATGAAAAACAAAAATTCAGGTATGAGACGTGAGGTTCACACGGCGTTAGTTCACTACAAGGATAAACCTGAGGACGTTTATTTTTTTTCCCACCTTTGTCTTTGGGGAAAGAAGCCGTGAAACTGCTTGTGGTGATGCCGAACTGAGACGGCGTGAGCTTGGAGAAATCCAGAGCGCCTGCGTTCTCGCCGTTCTGGTGCGCGGGGGTGAGCGGGCCCAGCGGCGTCCGGGTCTCCGGGCCTGTCTCTGTGTCCATGCTGAAGACCGAATTGATGTCTGTGAGGAAGAGAGAAGGAGAAAAGACATGCAAAATCAATCTGAAGAGACGCTTCGGTACAGCTCGTGCTTTTTCTTGTCTGTGTTACGTACAGCTCAGTGGGTTAAAACAGATAAACACGAAATATATAAATAAACAAAAGTCGATGCTTCACGCATGAATATTACAGCGACTGAGAGTTTAATTTGCATGAGCGAGTTTAGCAACCCACACAGCACAGGCTGCAGGTCAGGGGTCAGCATGTGGTGGACCGCATACACACCCAGAAGCGTTTTTTACACTCGATAAACACGGCATGGACAATAAAATAAATAAACACTCATACTTCAGTGAATTATGTTTAGTTTTATATCAGTTACAGAATAACCGTGTGCAGCACACCGAAAGAAAATGTTAAAAGGTGAACAGGGACAGAAAAAACAAACAAACAGGGACAGAAAAAACAAACAAACAAACAGGGACAGAAAAACAAACAAATAAACAGAGACAGAGAAAAAAAAGGGACAGAAAACAAATGAATAAAACAGGCAACAGATCCTAACCAAAAAACAGGGACAGAAAAAATAAATAATAAAAATTAAAATAAAATAAAAATAATAAATACCTAACAAATAAACAGACGGAGAAAAATGCATAATAAAAATTAAAATAATAATAAAAATAAATAAACAAAAAAAAACCCTAATATTAGGTCCCAAAAACAGGTACAAAATAAATTAAAAAAAATAAAATAAAAATAATAAAAACCTAACAAATAAACAGAGACGGGGAAACAGGGGCAGAATAAATAAATAATTAAATAATAATAAAATAATAATAAAACATGCCTCACAAATAATTTTTTTTAATAAAAATAAAATGAAAATAATAAGTTAAAATAAAAAATACTTAATAGAAACAGGGACAGAAAAAAACAAATAAAAAAATCTAATATTTTTTGTAAATTAAAAAAAAAAAAACCTAACAAACAAAAAAAAATTTGTTTGCTCTCTTTAAACAAAAATATAAAGAGAGCAGAGAAGGTAAACAGGCAAGAGGAAAGAGAATCAAGTCTGATGGTGAGAACAATAAGTATAAAGAAAAGTATATAATAAAATATACTTTTAACAGAAAGAGAGACAGTTTAAGGGAAGCATATACTTAAAAAAAAAAAATACATAAAATGTGTACGTGTGCATGCCCGCCAATTTATTAGGTACACCTTTTCAACTTCAACACAAATATCTAAATCAGCCAATCAGACGGCAGCAACGGGTGAATTTAGGTACACAGACCCGTGCAGGACGATCACTTCTGAAGCTCACTTCATAAAATCTTTTTCATCCTCTGTTCTGAGATTGAAACTCCAATCCATTTGGATAATGATGGCGTCTGATAAGCGTGATTAAAAATGAGCATTAATTGTGTAATTCCAGATCTAATAGAGCAGCACTCGATGCTGACTGTATTCTCTGAAGTCGAGGTTTACATCTAGTCATGCGCAAAGGCAGGAATTTCCATCTCAT
This sequence comes from Clarias platycephalus, assembly GCA_030068275.1. Classification (NCBI taxonomy): domain Eukaryota; kingdom Metazoa; phylum Chordata; class Actinopteri; order Siluriformes; family Clariidae; genus Clarias; species Clarias platycephalus. The sequence goes on along the minus strand of JAQQZT010000014.1, from coordinate 21,684,559 downwards.
TCAAGTCTGATCCGGGAACAAATTTGAAAGTGACTCAGATCTGATAAACCTCAGATGATGTGAACGTAGCCTGAGACCATAAGATCTTAAGTATCTCTCTGAGTAGAGACAGGAATCACCAGGCGCCACCCGATACGATATTATCCCGATACCCAGGTGTCGATTCGATCTGTATTGTGATTCCGTAAGCATCATGATAAAAAAAAAAAATCTCAATTCAATCAATTTATTTCATATTTATTTTCAAGATTTTGTCACAGTGCTAAAGAAACTCAGCAAATAGTTCACTCCTACCACACGGCCGATTTTGGCGATACAGTACGTGAATTCCCGTACAAAAAAAATTGTAATACATAATTGAATCGATTTTTTCCCTCCACATTTCTACTCCTGTAACTTTATTACATCACCATGACAATGAATAAAATTAATATTATACACTTTACTAAGCTGTGATTCATTCTTTACTTTTCGTCCCGTCACGATAAAACCCACGAGACGTCAGAGAGACGTTACAGACACAATCGAAACAAAGGACATTCGCTTTAATTTTAAAAAAAGTTTTATGTTTCGTCCTCGCCGCTGCTGTATCCGTCACCGTGTGTGTGTGTGTGCCGTAGTCGTACTGCTGGAGTTTTAGACGAGCACGCTCTGAAACTAGAATTATTCCGAATTTAGGGCACGGTCAGACATCGTTGTTGTTCTTTTTTGTCTTGTTTACAGTGGTGCGAAATCACACTACAAAGCGTTTGATCAAAGCGTTTCTTTTACAATGTGCGATGTTTTTACTGGTCGTGATACAGCAGTGTCAGAACACACGGCACACACCACTGTTTCGGTGGTAAAAGTTCTGGATCTACTCAATATTAAGCATGTGGTCATAATGATATGGCTGATCAGTGTGTTTATCTCTGTCTCCAGGATAGGCTGAAGGAAAGTCACAGAAAACACATTCAGAAAGCAGAAATAATGAACAGAATCACAGCTAAAAAGTGTTTAAAGATATCATTTTGATTAGGAGTGTGAAAACAGGGGTGCACAAACTTTTGCACTAACCTGTAGAACCAATTACAGGAACAATATACACACACACACACACACACACACACGAAGACATGCATCTACACCTAGACAACCATTTCTTCTTATCTGAACGAGAAAAACATACTACAATAATGATACGTTTAATATATAACCTTTGACTCTGGTTTGAGGTGAACTGAGACTATGCTAAGCTAACGAGGCTAGATTTCAAACTTGGCTCCATACCGGATGATTCGCCGCTCAAAACGCACTTCCGCCTCCGAGTAAACCTCCAACACAGCCGCAGAACAAACTAACCTGCCTGTCGTGATACCGAAAAGCTCATAAAGGCATTATTTTGTTTTTAATAGTAATAATAATAATAAAAATAAAAAAAAAGTAATCTAACAATACAGCTTTCTACAACATAATAACGGTGCACAGCAGCTGCACGGCCACTTCCGCCTTGGATATGAATCAGCCAATCGTATGCGAGATATCGATCACGTGTTACTAAACGCCCAATCAGCGCAAAGCTATTGATGACGTCGAAATCAGGTCGAAAAAAGAGTTAGTTAGAAGGCTATTTTTTATTTTGTAAATATTTATGTTTTATAAATAAATGAAAAGAAAAGAAATATTTATATGAATATAAACTTCAAAGATATTGATGTAAAAAAAGTGAAAATTATTTAAATCAACCAACCATACATTTACAATGTGAAAAAAAAAATCCCTGTTTTCCTGTTGGTCTGGGTTCGAGTCCCATCTCAGGGTCTGTGTGTGTATGGCGTTTGCATGTTCTCCCCTGCTCAATGGGTTTCCCCTGGGTTCTCTGGTTTCTTAATTGTTGTTCCAAAATTGCCCGATGTGTGTGTGTGTGTGTGTGTGTGTGTGTGTGTCCAGGGTCAGACTCCAGGCCCCTACATGACCCCGTATACAGGATAAAGTGGTGCATGAGTGAGTGAGTGTCTCTCTATCCTTTTGTCTTTCTTTAATCTCGCTCTTTCTCTCTTCATCTCTTTCCTTCCTCTTGTCTCTCATTTACATTATGGTGTTTAGCAGACGCCCTTATCCAGAGCAACTTACATGTTTACGTTATACATCTAAACAGCTGAGGGTTAAGGGCCTCACTCAAGGGCCCAACAATGGCAACTTGGTGGTCTTGGGGTTTAAACCCGGGGCCTTCCGAACCGTAGTCCAATGCCTTAACCACTGAGATACCCTTTTCATTCTTCTTTTTCATTCTTTCATTTTTTTCTTTTATATGTTTCTCCTAAACTCTCTCTCTCTCTCTCTCTCCATCCCTCTTTCTCTTTGTACATGTTCTCCCTCTCGTCTATCGTCCACTATAAATTTCTTCTTTAATCTTTCCCTGCATCTAACTCTCTTTCCATTTGTCTCTCTTTCCATCTCTCTCTCTCCGCTCCCTCAATCAGTTTATTTTCTTCATTTCTCTTTCCATCTATCTTTCTATACTTCTACATGTCTCTTTCTCCCTCCTTTTATGTGTCCTCCTAAACTCTCTTTCTCTCCCGCATGTTCCACCATTATCTTTCTATTTGTTTCTCTCTCCATCTATCTCTCTCCTTCCCTTTATCTCTGTCCATTTACTTGTCTATCTTCCTCTATCCATTTCTCCTTCAACACTTTTCTTTCATTTGTTTCACTCATCTATCTTTTTTCTCTGTTTGTCTTTTCATCTCTCTCCTCAGACCTGCATCTCCCCTCCATCACTCTATTTTTCTAATTTCTTTGTCTCCCTCTCCTTGTATGTTTCCCTCTAAACGGTCCCTTTCTCCATCCATCTTTCTCTTTCCACTCATCAGTTTGTCTTTCTACTCGTATCTCTCACCACCCATGTCTTCTTCCTCGTCTCTCTCTCTCTCTCTCTCTCTCTCTCTCTCTCTCCCACCATATATTCCCTTCTTCCTGTCTATCTCTCCTCCTACTTGTCTGTCTCTATCTCCATCTCTCTCGTTCAGTTGTCTCTCATCCGTTTTCTCATAAACACCTTCTCTCTTATCGATCCATCTAGATCCATCAAACTTTACACACCTAAACTGTCTCTCTGTCTTCATCCATCTTTCTCTTTCCACCCGTTTCCTCCCTTTCAAAATTGTCTCAGTTCCCTTTTTATTTCTTTCCACCTGTCTCTCTCTCTCTCTCTCTCTCTCTCTCACCCATTCTCCCTGTCTTTCTCTTCATCCTTTTCCGAGACATTGACTCAGAATCTAATCTAAGCACAGATCTTGTAAGCTCTCTCTCAGCGGCTTATTAGCGGCTCTCCTGGGATTTGACCTCATAACCTCCAGGTCAATGGTGCGTTTTTTATTAGAACTGCAGTAGGAGTCACGGTGAAAAGGAGAAAACTGAGTATGAGGAGAAATCGTGAAGGCTGTCCTCGGGGGGAAGCTGCGGTTCCAGATGCAGAGTGATAACGTGTCGGTGAGAGGTGTTACTGCAATCTCTCGCATGAGACCCTGCGTGGCTCACACACAGTCGCTCAAATGTCTCTCACACACACACACACACACACACACACACACACACACACACACACACACACACACACACACACACACGCTGAGTGAGTCACGGTGTTACACACTTTATGAACTACTAGAACAGTTTGGTGAAGCAAGAAAAAGCATCACAATGTTCCTGTTAATTCACACACAGTCCATCAGCCATGACAGGTTTATTCTTACAGTTTTACACTGAACAGGAACATAACCGCTGCTTTCTCTCCATCTCTCCCTGCACTTCACTCACTACCCAACAGCAGCATTGGCTCCGTCACTCACTCTCTCTCTCTCTCTCTCTCTCTCTCTCTCTCTCTCTCTCTCTCACATACTCATTCTCTATAGCGCATCTCCGTATCTATAGTGCTGTACAGGTCCGTATGAGACGTTTAGGACATCCTGCACAATCCTGGAACCTGTGCCAATCCATCACCGGGCACAATCACACACACTGCAGGCGTGTAATAGCCTAATTTAGCTAAATTCCAAATATTAGCACTGATTGTGACAGCAGATTGGGGCATTTGGGGCAATAGTGGTCCAAACGCTTAAGGCTCTGGGTTACTGATCAGAAGGTCGGTGGTTCAAGCCTCAGCACCACCTCTGTTGAGCCCTTGAGCAAGACCTTTAACCCTATCTGCTCCAGGGGGCGCTGGAGATAGGTCGTCTTACTCACTCTTCGTCTATACCACAGGGTCGCAGGTGGTCTGGAGCCTATCCCAGGGCACCAAGTGGGGTACAGGGGTGCCAATCTATTGCAGGGCACATGCACATTCACGCACACTCATTCACACACTACGGGCAATTTGGGAACGCCCATTAGCCTAACCTATGACTGTGGGAGGAAAATCGTAGTGCCCGGAGGAAACCCACCAAGCACGGGGAGAACATGCAAACTCCACGCACACAGACCCTGAGGTGGGAATCGAGCCCGGTTATGAAGGTACGAGCTGACAGTGCTAACCACTGTGACACCGTGCTGCCTAACTGGGATATGGGAATTTTTTTTTTTTTAATATATATAACACATAATAATAGACTAATCTGTATGTCCTTGGACTGTGGGAGGAAACCGGGGTACCTGGAGGAAACCCCATCGTCTTTACACCATGCGCTCATCGAACCCTCAACCCTGGATGTGCGACGCCACAGTGATAACCCCAACACAACCGTGCCACTGGCTCAATTACTGATTTCAATAATTTGAGCCAGATTCAGATTCATTCCACTGTCTCTCTCAGCTCACACACCGCCGGACTGAAATTTCCAGTGGAACTCATTTTCCGTCCTAAATAATCGTAGTTTAGCAGAATTCTATTTTGTGAGTCCCTGAGATGATGTGAAGTGTGTTGTTTCCTTGATCAATCTCCTTTTGGTTCTGTTCAGGTTAAGTGTCCGGGCTCAGGCCCAGGACCCTGAGCGCTGGGGGACAGAAGGACCAGATCGTCTTCATGGTACGAATCCAATCTTTCGCTCTGGATGCAGTGTTTCATAAGGAAGTCTGGAGTTAATGAAGCTGCATGTAAAACCTTCCCCGGGTTACTGTTCACACAGATGCCTCGGTAATTATTACGGCTGAATTTATCTCCTCTTCTGAAACTGTGTGTTATAAAAACCTCGAGTCCAGATGTCAGGGAAATAACCTACACTCGGAGTCGTGTTAGATCATTTACGAATCTCTAGTTGGAATTTGTTTCTTGCTAATTTGACCGTTTCGTTTCGTATGCCGCCAGGTCCGCTTGTGTTTTTTGCCGTTTAAACTCCATGTGTGTGTTCGTGAGTTCCTGCTCGGTAATGGAGAGGAGCAAGGGATTCTGGGAGTGTTTTATAGCCAATTCTAATCTCTTCAGGTTTTCGTTTATAGTGTTTGCTTCCTTCTGTGTTTGGTGCATAACGTGATTTAAAGCGTGAGACCTCAGTGTTACCGGTGTGGATCACCAGTGAAGATTTATATTCAGAGCTTCCAGACACCCTTAGAGTTCCTGGCCTCCTCGATTAGTGTCACGTCTGTTTGTGTGTTTTGGGCTTTTATGTATTTGGGCTGGATTCTCTCTCTCTCTCTCTCTCTCTCTCTCAAGATTTAAAGATCCAAGATTTAAACGTGCTTTATTGGCATGACAAATATTTACATTCATGTTGCCAAAGCTTGGAAATAAGTCAGGAGTAGAGAGTAAAAGAAAAAAAAAGTATAGAAAGAGTAATAATAAATACATTTATATAAAATAAAAGGGAACAGACACTTAGTTAAAGTTAGTGACAAAGATAAAGTGACTCTCATGAACATTACAAAAAAACATATACACACTATAATGATAGTAATAATAACAATAATAATAATAATGATAATAATAATAATAACAGTGATCAGAGCGTATTTATTTACAGTATGTGTGTGTGTGTGTGTGTGTGTGTGTGTGTGTGTATTGTCAGGGTGGCAGTTGCAGTTGGGAAGGATTTTATTAAATGTGGTGATATTTTGGGCATTCAGTGAGGAAGTGCAGCTCTGTCTCCATCTTATTGAGCGTGCACTGCTGGCACAGACTCTTCTCTCGTGGCAGCCAGGTCTGTCTGTGTCGCCCGTCTCTACGGACAGACGGTGCTCGCAGTGTCTGTATTTGGCAGGATGTTTCTTAGTTTGGGGCCAGATAACACCAGATAACACTGCATCTTACTCTGCACTTTAGTGTGTGTTTCCCAATAGTTCAAATAGTTACTATTTAGTGTTTGTGTAATTCAGTTTATTCTAATTTTGTAAATTTTGTCCGGTCCTGAGTCTTTATGTCCGAGTGTGATGGCCGGTGTGTTGTGAAGCAGTGACTCAGGACCAGTTGGATGAGGGACTGATGGTGTCTTTGCTCAACTCTTGGTACTGCAGAGCTTTATAATGGTGTGAGCGCGGCTCGCTCTCTTTTAGGTGTTTCCACAATTGAATTGCCCTCGCCTCTACTTCTGTCTCTCTTTCTGTCTCAACTAAAACTGGGGATGGGATATGCAGTGTATATATGTCTCCCCTTCCTCAAACGGTCTCTTCCCCATCACTTCTTTCCATCCATCATCCGCTTGTATCGACTCCTTAATCTGTCTCACTCTCTTACACACACAATCTTTTTCTGTCTGTCTGCATGTCTCCCCAAAACTGTCTCTCTCTCTCTAGCTATGTTTCTGTCTCTACTTCTCCTTCAAACTCTCTCCATCTACACAACTGTCTCTCTCTTTTCATCTGTATTTATACAATATTTGCTTCAATGCGTTTCCTTTATCAGTCACTCTTCATATCGCTCGACCCCTTTTTCCTTCAGTCTCGTCCACAATCCAAGCTCTGATCAAACAAACAAACAAACAAACAAACAAACAAACAAACAAACAAACAAACAAACAAACAAACAAACGTGTAAAAACCTGGAGATGATCTGTAGAGTTGTAATAGAGACAGGGTGTCTGCAGCTCAGCCCGGCCTGTTTAACAGCAGACAACAGATTCTATCATTTATTTCTTCATTCCTCTTTCTCACATTCACACATCATCATCATCATCATCAGCAGAAGGTCTTTAAAAGTAATCCACAGTAATTATTTCACTCGACACATTAGCACACTGCAGCACTTTACTGTGGAAGACGTACAGATAAATAGAACAAGGCAAGCTGTTACAGCAGGGAAGGAACAATAGCGTGTTAGCATCTTAGCTAGCACTTTTCTTTCTGTGCAGCTGTTGAGTCTCACACACACACACACACACACACACACATAATGCAAATAAGCAAATCTCTACAGAAATTAGCTAAGTAGGTTAGGCTAGGTAATGAAGTTACTGCAAAAAAAACAAACATACTAGCATACTAAGCTAACTAACAGGCTAGCAAGCTTATCGTAATACTTAGGATGCTGTTAGCTATACCTGCTAGCTGTGCTACCTGGGCGAAATAATAACAAAGTAACACGAGCAGGCTAGGTCTATATTTAGGCAGGAGTTAGCAAGTGCAAAATTATACTTTATTATACAACCACAAGTTCTGACCGAGTAATCTTACTGGACCCTCACTCACTCACTCACTCACTCTCTCACTCACTCTCTCACTCACTCACTCTCTCATTCACTCACTCACTCTCTCACTCACTTTCTCACTCTCTCACTCACTCTCTCGCTCAATCACTCTCTCGCTCAATCACTCTCTCACTCATTCACTCACTCACTCACTCACTCACTCTCTCATTCACTCTCTCATTCACTCACTCATTTACTCACTCACTCTCTCACTCATTCACTCACTCTCTCACTCATCACTCACTCACTCACTCTCTCACTCTCTCACTCATCACTCACTCTCTCACTCACTCACTCACTCACTCATTCACTCTCTCTCTCACTCACTGACTCTCTCACTCATTCACTCACTCATTCACTCATTCACTCTCTTACTCAGTCTCTCACTCACTCACTCATTCACTCACTTTCTCACTCACTCACTCTCTAACTTTCTCACTCACTCACTCGGTCATCGTCTACACCACTTTATCCTGTGTACAGGGTCGCGGGGGGCCTGGAGCCTATCCCAGGAGACTTAGGGAACGAGGTGGGGTACACACACTCAGGGTGCCAATTCATCACGGGGCACACACACATACACACACTCATTCACACACATTGGGAACAACAATTAGCCTAATCTGCATGTCTTTGGACTGTGGAAGGAAACTGGAGCACCCCGAGGAAACCCACCAAACACAGGGAGAACATACAAACTCCACGCACACAGACCCCGAGGCGGGAATCGAACAGCACTGTGATGTGTAACTTCATGTATGACTGGGCGTGTCCCAGGTGGTTAATGACACTAACTGTGTGTCTCAGCGTGGGTGAGAGTAGGTCTGTACGGTCCGCAGTACTGAGGAGAGAGC
>JAQQZT010000014.1:21657564-21672425 GCA_030068275.1 Clarias platycephalus | reverse complement strand
TCAAAACAAGAAGCGCATGCGTGATACATGATACTCGGTACTCGTAAACCAAGACAATGCTCGTTTTCCAAAACAAAATTTATTAAAAATCGTAAACCGTGTTACTCGTAATCCGAGGTTTCGAAATCCGTAATCCGAGTCCTTCTGGTCACTGGGTGTGGCTGGTTATCATTTCACTCTGTTCCAGAACCAGTTGAAAGACAGGAGGATCCAACTCTACCACCCAAATCAGCTAGGCTTGGTATTCCCACTCGAATCCCCATTCGGTGCACGTAGGGAACCTTGGAGAGGAAAGTGCTGGCCGACAAACGTGATGGCTCGAGGCAAATACACCAGTGTTTGCATGATGAGGTGTTCTTGGCTCTATAGGACGTCCCCTGCAGGGTAATGCACCAGTCGAAGGCCAACGCAACACTTATGGGCTTTTTCACCTCCATGTCCTCTGGTCAGTCTGTGCTAGAGTCCAATAAATTCAACACACGGACCACCGAGCCAAGTCTTGTGTTACAGGTTGAGGTAATAGTGCCTGCCAGCTCAGTCAGGAGTAAATAAATGACCTGCACGCCAGGGGGAAAGAGTCGGACAAAAAATGGCAGCTGTTTCATTTGCCTTGATGCCAAGCACCGAGCTTTTCCTTTGTGAAAGAAGAAGAGAATTTTTTGTGTGTGTGTGTATCACTGTGAGCTAATAATAAGGATTAAACATGCTGTATTCTACACCGTCACATCAGTACAGCTCTCGTGGAGAGACAGACAGTCAGCGAGAGGGAGGGGAATGAAACCGGACTGCACAGTAGTCGCATTAGTCCGGTCATGAGGATGAGTGAAGGCATGATATTACTGTGTGATGGCGGAGCTCGATAACAAAGCCTGCGATGACGATCAGGACTGAACGGGTTTGTGATTCTTACATCCTGAAAAACAACCGCCATCTCACAGCCCATAGATCACGGTCACGTCTGACCAAAAAATTCCTACTTGATTAGAGCGGTACAAGGAGGACGTGCATGATATCAGTCATATACTGGTGTACATGCCTGACAAAAACAGATAAGTAGATTGCATTGACGCACTGTTGGAAAATAAAATGCTAATTGTTCCTACTTTATTCCAATGCTAATTAGCCTTAGACCATTTAAACAATACGGAGGACGAGATTGCGGCTTAAAGAAATGCAACACAAGAAGACTGATGAATTGAGCTGATTGTCAAGGTGAACATTTTGGTGTATTGACACGATAAGTCTGACTTCATATCCGTCAGGAAATCTCCAAATTCTGGAGGACGGTGTCACGTGGCAGAACGTGCCACTGTGGTTTAACCTTCACACACTCAGGGTTTCTCGAGCTTGCTATCAGACACTGAAGTTAACTCATTTCGAGTGGATTGTGGGTTGATGTTTGAGCTGCAGAATGACCTACGAGCTCCTTCAGCTAGTCTGTCTCTCTGATAGATGCAGCGCGAAAAAACAATAAAAGCCATCAAACCCATCTTCAAGGAACAATTTGGAACGTTTTATGCTCTTTCCATGAGCCAGCGTGAAAGCTTTTAAACCCTAACCGACCAGCTGTTCTGGTAAAAAATGGCGTTTTAGTTGCCCTGCAATCAGCACTACTGATTATTAAGGAATAACATACAGTCCGCAGCGCACAGTGTAGCTTCACGAACGGCTCCGTCATCGTTTCCTACAACAGAATTATACAGTCATGCGATGATTGCAGTTTAATGGTGACCAACTAACAATCTACTGTGTAGGACAATGAGATATAGTGGCGTATTAGACTGCAGTAACGACAGATAATTACACAAATAACTCATTCTTTTCAACTTTTGATTGGGCGGAATAACAGAACATCGTTTATTTCTCTATATAATCCCCTGCTACACTAATGCTTATTCAAGCGTACTTGGACACCATCAAGGTAGGAAATTTTCTCCGTACTCCGAAGCCATGATCGGACTGCCTGCTTCACGGCTGAAATTCCGGCCTCCCAGGAACTCCTTTAACATGTGGAAATGGCTAGGAGCAAGGTCAGGACTGTATGAGATGTTTGCACCATTAATGTGTTTTACTGCGGCTAGGAGTCTCATCACCGTACTGTGCCTGAAGTCTTCTGTAAATGCTATTTAGTTTCATTTACCAGAACGTTCATCACAAGTCCCCGTTTGACTTGAACACCAATTAGGCTCAGTCTTTTATGCGTCACATACACATTACTGCACAGTGAAAATCTTTATTCTTCGCATGTCCCCGCGTCTTGTTAGCAGGCAGGGGTCCGAGCGCAGGGTCAGCACATTATTCGGCGCCTCTGGAGCAGACATGGTTAAGGGCCGTGCTCAAGGGCCCAACAGTGGAAACCCGGCGGAGCCGGGGCTCGAACCATCGACCTTCTGTTCATTAACTCAGAACCACACTGAGCCACCACCGCGTCCACAGCTGCTGATTTGAAATGGTGAAGCCTGGAAAAACACTTCATATTTTCTACTAGAGTTCTTAATATTTCAAAGAATAAGAGTTCTTTGATAAACTATAATAGCCTTAACCAGATTGTAGCAATTGAAGACTTCATTCCAATGCCACAGAAAAAACGCCTCCCTCAACATTTGAAAGCTTATCATTTCTGACATCATTACATCACAGTTATCTTCTCCCCAATTTAGTAGTAACTGATTCCCTTCCTTGCCGTAGGCCCCCCAAGTAACCTACCAACCAGGAGGATGACTTGTGATGCCAGTTAAACGCAACTCCTGCTCAATGTGCTGACACTCTTGACGGAAAATGCTATCTGCCCACTTCCACCTGCGTAAATCCCCCAGACACACAAGTTCCCTAGTGATGTAGGAGAGCGAGTATGACACCCCTCCCCCGCTCATATTCAAACCCGCCATCTCTGGACGACAGGGCGAACGATGCGCCATAACAGCCAAATGGCAGATTTAATAGAATTACGAGTTCACGATAAGAAATATTGATTAGCACTTCGATTAATAAAAGAATGTCAAAATGCACTCTGTTGTTTACTTTGTGAAATCAGTTACATGTGTTGCAGTTAACGCTCTTATCCTGACACACTTTGGACGTTACTTTTATTTCATTATACATCCGAGCAGATGAGGGTTAAGGGCCTTGCTCAAGGGCCCAACAGAGACCTGTGGGTGGGGATTGATCCTAGGACCTCCTGATCAGTAGTCCAATGTGAAATTTTTATTCTATTTGGTCGCATATACAACAGCCAGTCAAAAGATTTGAAATGTTCTTTTCTGATTTTTATTTATTTCTACTTTGAAAAAAGGCATCAAAAATCCACAATAATCTCCTTTGAACAGTTGATATTGAGATGTATATCTGCTACTTCTGCTCTGTAAAGCTTCATAACGGCTCTAATCCGAGGTGCCGCTTGTTAATTGGTGATTTCTGAGGCTGGAGACTCTAAATTGAGAGCTAAGTTTTGGTCTTGATTTCCTGTGAAGGTCTTCATGAGAGACAGTTTCATCATGAAGCTTGATGGGTTTTACAAACACACTCGACACGATACTGTTCTTGTAGGAACTGTCTACTTAATGCCATATGTGTTATTTCATCATTTTGAAAAATCTACAGATTTACGAATACATTTTTTTTTGATGCTTTCATTTTATATTCGCTACTAAATCCTGAAAGAGCCGTGTGTGTTTATACTTGAAGACTTTTATTGAACATTTGAGGAAGGAGTCTCTAGCGTCAGCAATTTTGTACATCTCTAATGTAAAGCGTGACGTTTTTACAGTTTCTTGGCAATGTACAAAGCTGTTATTTTCCCTTATATTCACCTCAAGACATTTACATTTATGACATTTGGCGGAGATCATTATCCAGAGTGACTTACATAAAGTGCTTTTGATGTTTCCATTATTAAATACATCCTTACATCGGTTCTCCGGATAACTGAATAGAAGTACCTTCAGTCAAACACTAGAACACTGAAGATATGATTTTCATTGAACAATATTACTCCAGTGATCTACACCTTTATTTAGAAATTGATTAGAACGAAATATAAATAAATTTGGATATCTGGTCTCTTGGTACCGCCTTTATTACATTGCTTTTCAATTTCTTTCAATATGACTCTCCGCTTTAACATTTGGCTTTGCAGTTTAATTTACTGATTGATAGAATGATATGTAAATATATTCACGATGAATTTCCTGTACTAGAGCCAGCATCCCTCCGTCTACGACTTTAATGTCTACAGAAACTCGAACGATGTAATGACACACGCCCGAGGCTGACACTTCGTGAATTGAACTTTATTTCATGTGAATATGTACATATATAAAAAATAAGGACATATGTACATTAATAATAAATATCAACATTTGGAGTTTTTTTTTGTACAAACGAAATAAGTTACTAAACATTATACTTAAAATTATAAAATAATAATAATAGCAGTAAAAAAAAACAACAACAACAACCACAAGACATATTTATTAAAAAAGCAGGCAGTAAAGAAACAAACAAACAAATAAACAAAAAACAGGTACTGTAAAAGAGCAGATTAACATTTGGCCATAAAATAGCTGAAATGTTGTCTCTGTAACATGACACGGGCCATGCGGTGTGTGTGTGTGTGTGTGTCTGTGAGATATGGAGAGAAACACTTTTAAGAAAATCAGTACAGCAATAAAAAATGGACAGAATTTCCAACGCCTTCATTCATCACATGGGCTGTGTTTCATTCCTCCACCTCCGCCTGCAGCAGCATATAGTGTGCACTTGCTAACTTTAAGGTCACCTTGTAAACCAGATTTATAAACGGCTTCAGCTCGAAGTGCACTCCATCACTCAAGGCTCTTTATTCGACAAACGAGGCTGTGTGTCGGTCTCGACTCTCTGCCCTTGCCACCTGTCAAGTGCACTCCAACTCGCTAAAAAGTAAACGTGCAGCACTTCACTTAATACGAGTGGACGAACAACAGAGGTTTAACCCTTCCGCTCTTGACCCCTATTCAGTGAATGAAGTCCACTCGATGACTTTAAAGTCTGAGCAGCACGCAGGCCTCGTCTCGATCGCCGCGCTCGTCCTCGATCAGTCGATGTAGTGCACTCGCTGCTCACTCCACGGGCTGTGTCTCAAACGGCACCCTTCTCAAGCGCACTACATCACCTGACTGAGAAACAGCTTCACAAGTTTTTGCACAAACGACGTTCAACATACGAGCACGAACGACCTTCAACCAATCACAAGCCTTCGTCGAACTGTTGCTATGGAAACCGTCTCAGTCAATGCGGTTATGCGGCTTTTTGTTTCACAGATTCAATAAAACGGAAGCGATATTGTGTAACGATCTAAAACCGAAACCACTTCGTAGCTTGGCGTGTGCCGCAATTCAGTTTTCATTATACGATTTTACGAATTAATAACGATATTTTTAAAAATAAATAAAAAATAGCAGATTAGCATAAACACAGTGATCATTTAAATTTCTTTCATTTCAGCTGCAAGGAAGTAGCTAGCTAATAGGGTAACTGTAGCTAATAGTGTAGTAGGGTTAGGGGTAGGGAGTGACAACGGGCCTCCCAATACAATATCATCACGTTGCTAATTCGATCTGTATTGCGATTATTAATTTATAAAAATTCTGATTAAATATTACATTTTTCTTTAAATTTGTTACAATGCTTCGCAAATAATTCTGAACACACAGGATGATCTGTGAATAGTTTAGAATGCTCCACCTGTAGGAATATAAAGGAACTGCAACATTTTACCCCTCCAATGCAAATCTATATAAATGTTAACAAATTTTTAAAATTGATTTTGGTTTCAGTGCGGCGATACGTGATACAAAAATCACGATACGTAACTGAAATTTTTTTCCCATCTCTAGTAGCTAAACCGGTAGCTATTGGATTCTTGTAGGTTTGGTTCCTGCGTACCGTTGCTGCGACTTTAAAGAGTTTATTGATTCCGTGCGAACTATTCCAGGACGCATATTTGTCGTGACGAATATTCAAACTTTCAGCCATGGTTTAGATTGTCTAATTGAGTTTTATGTTTAAATACTGAACTGTATGTTTATCACATTTAAAAGATCCAGAAGCTGTAAAGTTTCTTTGGGAAAGTTTATACACTACATAAGACTTTAAACAGCAACCGCATTAGCAAACTTTTTTTCCATTTGGCGGACAAAAGCAATTCAACCACATCGCTGTGGAATTCTCGATTCTGATTTGGTCAGAATGTTCTAGAACAGCAGCTCTGACGTTAGTGCAGGTTTCTGTTAATGCGCTCATTCTAATACACTGTCGTTTTCACATCAACTGAATAATACAAGGACAATCATCAACATGTCAAGGTGAATTTTTTTTCAGTCAATTATAATGGGTGTTCAAGTCAAACCGGGACTCGCAGCTCTGGGATCGTCATTCACGGACGTACGGCCTTCTTTAAAAAATATTTCCGCTGTTCGAATGTTTTACTGCGGCTAAGAGGCTCTAATGTCTAAATGTCAATCACTTTCATTCACTAGAAATTTCATCACAAGTCTCGGTTTGACTTGAACGTATTGACCCTGTAGTATTTAAGGAAGGAGTCTCCGGTGTCAGCGCTTTAGAACAGTCAAAAGTAAAGCGGTAACTTTAATAACAGACAAACTGATGTTTTTTTTGTGATTTCTCTGTAACATGAAAGTTTAACAACAAAACCAAAGAAAAAAAAGAAAAGAAAGAGAAATCCTGGGAAGGGAACGAGTCTTTTGAGCTGGAACTGACCTGTTTGACAAACATTTTATTCCAAGGGATATAAATTGTTTTATTTTTTTATGTATAAGGAGCGTATAAAGGATCGTAAATTCGGTTTCCAGCTCAAATCATGATCTTCTTCATGAACGACACGCGTCCTGCGTCCTCACATTTGTCCAAAATATTCCGTAATATTAAATTACACATTATGTCGTTAATAAACATTTCTGCGGTTTCCCGAAGGCCGGTGATCGGCACACGCCCGCCTGTAGCTCGATGTGTAAAAACGGCCACCCTGAGAGATGACAGATCTTCCCGTGTGTTCGGCTCGAGGACAAGTAAGAAATAGTCATGCTCCGTGAACAGGCTCAAAATTCTCCATTACAGTTACGGTTCTTTCTTTCTTTCTTTTTTCCTGACGTTTAGATGACAGAACGAACAGCTGCTTGAAAAAAAGAAATCATGAAGCTGTCATGCCACAAAATATATAGATTTTTTTTTTCTCCATCAAAAACGACTAACAAACCAAACACTCAGTTCGCTTCTGTAGTAGCAGAAGTTCTTTTCTGTGCAGTGGACGGACTCGGAACTTAAATAAGGAATTAAAACAAAACAAAAGGAACTGATTGAATTAGAAGGCGGAGAAGAAGAAGAAAACCATCTGCAGTCTACTTTGGCTTAGCCCATGCTGAAGAGGCACAGCGAAAATGAACAAAATCCAAATAAACTAATCACAATGTCTGTTTTTTATTTTTTATGGGTTTTTTTCTTCCTTTTTTTCTTTAAAGAGTCTGAGTCATGAGTAAGACTTGGTGAACTTTTGCACTTCGGAGAAATAATAACAATAATAATAATAATAACAATAAAAAATAACGCCGGCTTAGTAGAACTTCATGCAAGAAAGGAGCGCCCGCCGACTGAGTCCGCTGTAGTACCTCACGGATGGATGACCCACGTCCCCTTCTGTTGTACATCAGCAAAAGTGTGAAAATTAGAAAATGTCCTTGTCTTTTGCCTGGCGGTTCAATCCGCGGACGTCTGAGACGCTGAAAAAGAGCAAGATAGACAGATGTTTACGATTTCATTAACTCTGAATAACTCTTTATAAAATATTTGTTTCATTCAGGTTTTGTTACAATTCTAAACTACTACACTGGATGCTGTGAGGTATGAACAGTTTAAGGTGCGCCACCTGTAGGATTATAGAGGAACTGCAAGATTTTACTAATCAATTAAAATAAAAAAAAACCTTTTTTTATATATATAGATTTTGGAGTCAGTGTGACGATGCATGATTTGCCACAAAATAAAAAAACGGGAAACTTATGTATTTTTATTAAGACTTTTTTGATTTAGGTAACTGAATAATGTAACTTATTATAGAGATATGTGGAGTCACATTATTTAACGTAACATTTTGAAGATTATTCGAAAATCTTATCAGAAATCAGACATGGGGGCGGAGCTCACTTCCTGTAGTAGACCTCGAATTGGGTGGAGAATCATCAATGTTTTCTTTGGGCGGAATCTTCGCTTTAAGCTATCTAACTTTATATAATGTCGTGACGTTATATTTTGGGAAGTTAAGTAACTCGAATCGAGACCAATCCTGAAATTCTGCCTGCAGAACAAATGTGAGCTTTTACCTTGATAGCTAGTTAAATTAGCTAATCTTAACGATGTACGTTATTATGTTATATTATGTTAAATTAACTAACGATAAAAGATTTTTCTAACCAAATTCTCTGATAGCAAAAAAATAAGTTCTACGTATAACAAATATGAGCCAGTTGATTAGCAGTTACCTAGATGATTAGCTAAGCTAGCTAATTATGGTGAGGACCTAAATGGTAGTTATGGTAGTCATGGCAACATTAAATTCTCCAAAGGTTTGGCTTCCATTAAAAAAAATACTGACGTCTTCAAACTGGAATAATATTTCTGTAACATGTAAGAGCTAGTCTACAAGAAGTTAGCTAGCTAACCAGAAAAGCTAATTAATGTTAATCGATGGACAAATGCTAGTTGTCATGGTAACATGGAACTTCAATAAGTTTGGTTGCTGTTGGTTTACCACAATCCTACCTGATTTAGAAATGCGCGCTAGTTTATGTAAGCTGTTGTTAATGATTTTAAAAATAAATCCTGGTTGTCATGATAACAATACATTTGATCAGGTCTGGCTGCTGTTAAATACATTTCTTAAATAATTTTTTTCAAGGAAGTGATGATGCAACCTTTGCATAACAAATCCGAGCTAGTCTACCAGAATTAAGCTGGCTGACGAAAAAACGTTGGTTGTCATGGTAACATGTTTTGCAACGTTTGTCTGATCACAACGTTTGTTTCTGAAACTGAAAACCCACTCACAAAATGATTGTGAGCTAATTTATTAGCTGTTAGCTAGTTATGTTAGTGACGAACTAAATAGCAGTTGTCATGGTAACACTATATTTTGACAGGTTTGGCTGCTGTTATATAACTGATGATCCACAAAAACCTAGCGATATGTTCATTGGAGATTAGCTAGATGGCCAGCTAAGTTAC
This sequence comes from Clarias platycephalus, assembly GCA_030068275.1. NCBI lineage: Eukaryota > Metazoa > Chordata > Actinopteri > Siluriformes > Clariidae > Clarias > Clarias platycephalus. Next base: position 21,663,152 of record JAQQZT010000014.1, on the reverse strand, counting down.
ATAGCTAAGAGAGTAGGTGTCATGGTAACATTGTACTTTGAAATCTTTAGGCTGTTAAATCAATCTTTAAGCAAACAATGACGCGTACGGAGACTGATAGCGAGTCTATATTGAAATCCAGAGCGATTAACAGATGCAAGCTAGCGTGCTAGTTGCTATCCAGCTAAATAGCCAAGTTAGGTAATGTACAGTAAGTGATGAACAAAATGCTGGTTGTCATGGTAACGTTAGGAATCCACTGCAAATCACAAAACTGTAATATTGAAATCTTGCTCGTAAACAAAATTTTGATAATTTATTTGTTTAGCAAGCTAGCTAGGTACAAAAGCTAGCTAATGTTGGTATTGGGAAGGTTGTCATGGTAACCTGTTGTTTTGACCGAACCTGGTTGTTGAGAAATAGGATGTGAACACTTAAACAAACAATTGCGAGCTAGGTTACTAGCTAGCTTCTCAAAACGCTCACCTGTTTCGACTCAGGCGCAGATTCTGATTGGATAACGTGAGATCAATCCAGCCTTCGGCTTCCAATCAGGGTGAATCTATCCACAGCGAAGTAAATATCCAGACAGGATTCATACGCAGTAATGCACTTATTGAAATGTTTTTCTTTCTTTTTTTTTTTTTACAGTAATGATGTACAGTCGTTGGCTTAGCACAAGTTTTTTTTTTTTTCCAAGTCAGCGTCAAAACCAGAGTCTTAGCTCAAGGACGTTGAGATAAACCTCACGTCCTAATGTTCACATTCCACCCCAGGAGACAAAACGTCCCCGCGTCCTTCTCCATTGTCCCCCAATGTCCCGGAAAAATGCGAAGAAAAAACTTTAAATTACAAACGTCGCAATATATTAGTGCTTTGAGACTGAAGACATTCTCAGAAGAAACAAACAAACAAAAAAAACAAAACAAGAGAAAAAAACAAGCCGTATAGAAAGTCGTATAGAGTTTGTCTTTCTTTAACAGCTCCCTTCATTTACTTTGTCCTCTCTCTTCTCTTTCACACTTTTTCATTTCAAAAAGTATGATTGTCGTCTTGCTGAAAAGTCCTATTTTATTTTTGTCCCCCCTTCCCGCCCCTCCCTCGTCCAATCCTGAACCAGAACACAAACAGGTGTGGCTCCTCCCACGTGACTGAATGACAGCTCAGTCTGACTGATGAGATTTTGGGTGAAATGAAAATGATATATATATATATATTTTTTTTTTTTTTGATGGCGAGATCATGATCATGCCCTGGGCGTTAGCTGCTGGATTGGGTTGATGTCGTTAGCCGAGAGAGAGAGAGAGAGATAAGTAATGTCCGATGGAAGGAAGGGTAGATAGTGAAAGAGAGAGGAAGGATGTTTCTCCGTGAAGGAGGGAGGTAGGCGACTGTTTTGGCGTCTCTGCTTGTGCTCTACACTGACGACTCTTCCGGGTTGGCGTCAGGCAGGACGCTTCTCTGCTGCAGCGTCCTCCGGAGCTCCTCCTTGAAGGGGCTTGTGTAGTCGTTCTCCCTGGTGCCGATCCCCAGCTTTCCTCCGACTCCTCCGACTCCTCCTGGATTGATCCCTCCATTTGTCCTGTCTTCGCTCGCTACGCTCAGGCTGAGTCGAACGTACCCATTGGCGCCAGAGTTCCGGATGTTCGTGAGGCTCAGGCGGCTCGGCGAGTGTAATGGCTGCCCAGGAATTGCGCTCGGAGAAGATGAGGAAGCGTGTCCAGGCACGATCTTCAACGATCCGTCTGAGTAGTAATAATTAGCGCCGGTTTCCCAGAACCGATCCTCGTCGTTGTTTGAACTGGTGGGCATCTTGCTGGGGACGAAACTTGGCGTCTCCTTGGGCAGCGTGATCGGGTAGACCAGCGTACTCTCTAACGGCTTCATCTCGGAAGTTCCCGCTTTCCCCAGTGCTAACTTCAGCCTCCTGCGCAAGTAGAGGGCGCCAGCGAGCAGCACCAGACACGTCACACCTAACGCAATCACCAGTACCCAGAAAAGCCCCATGCTGGCGTCTGGTGCTCGCGCTTCCATAAACACCGGCGCGCTGGCCACCACCGCAACCTGGTAGCGCTCAGTCTGGAATTTCACTCCCTGCTCCTCAGAGTAGCACACGTAGCGTCCAGACTGGAGGGCGCCTGCCTGGGGGATGACCAGGGCACGGAGGGCGCGGTCAAAACGGGGTCCTGTAGCATCTGAGTCAGATGAGAGCAACAACTCGCGCTCGTTGAACGCCCACGAGGGACGAGCCAGGTTCGAGACAAGCTGGCACGGCAGGACGAGGTCCGAGCCCACCACCACGGTCACGTTCCTCAGCCGGGTATGTTCTGGAACAGGAGGTAAAGGATGTTACAGGTCATGAAACAAAAGCATGATTTATGTCAAATTATTAGTTAGTAACGATTTTTGAGCTGATAGTAAGATGTTTGCCAGCAGAGGGCAGTGTGCACTGAGACTCACCTGGACTCGGGATGGAGACAGGCTTATCAAACTTGGCCTTCGCACCTCGATTGAAGCGCTCGAGCATAAGGTCCTGAGTCAGAGTGGACATGGACCTGCAATGGGAGGGGGCGAGAGACAGACTTGCAGTTACACAAACTCTAACACGTATACACACACTCAGACTCTATCTCAATACACCCTGTTTCTACAAGACCAGAATTGCCAAGTGTACTTCTAGGTACACTTGCACACAGTTTTTGAAGGAACTCAGCAGATAGGTCGTTCCAAATATCTTGGAAAACTAAGCACAGATCTTCTGTGGATGTAATCCACATGATCCCGGGACTGAACTGATGATGTTGAGACCAGGGCTCTGTGGGGGCCAAACCAGGACTCCTTGTTCTTCTCTATGCTGAAGAGCGTCCTTAATGACTATGGCCTTATGTTTGGGGTCGTTGTCCTTCAGCAGGATAAATTTGGACCCATTCAGATGCCTCCCTGATGGTTCTGCATTATTGATAAGTATCTGCCTGCACGTCTCTGCACTGAGTACACCATTAATCCTAACTCCATTTGCAGAAATGCAGCTCAGAACTTGCAAGGAGCCGCCCCCACCATGCTTTGCAAGCAACAGTGAATCAAGGTGGAGGTTCCTTGCAAGTTTGGCCGGCATTTCTGCAAATGGAGTTGGAGATTTGGTCAGGAAGGATACTCCATCTCTTCAGGAAAACAACTTGCCTCCTGCAACAGCCAAACATTTCAACTTTTGACTCATCAGTCTAGAACACCTGTTGCCATTTTGCTCCCTGCACCCCAGTTCCTGTTTTCATGCATAGTTGAGTCGCTTAGCCTTGTTTCCATGTCAGAGCTTTGGGTTTTGGGCTGTAATTCTTCCATGAAGACCACTTCTGGCCAGACCATCTTCTCCAGGCAGTAGATGGATGTCCCTGGGTCCCACTGGTTTCCGCACTGCTGGACTTCCTCCAATATCCAAGGCGAGTAAGTATTATGTGTCTTTCATCCGCGGCATTCAGTTTCCTTGGCTGACCACTGCGTCTATGGTCCATCAACTTCTTCAAAATATCTTGAGCAGCACCATCTTGAAACCCCAGTCTGCTTTGAGATCGTTGCCTGGGAGAGACCTTGCTGATACCTTGAGCTCAGTCTTGCCATGGTGTATGAGCTGTGACATGAAACTGTCTTCCACAACCTCACCTTGGGAGCAAAGTTTATCTGTTCCTCACCTACACAGCTGTTTGTTTCAGTCAATGATTGCATTTCGACCTACATATGCCTGGTGTATCTGGTTAATCACACGCCTGACTCTCATCTTATAAAATCCCTGACCTTGTGCAAGTGTACGAATTGATGCTACCAAAGGGTAGTCTCACCAAAAATCGTTTTGATTTAGATTTTTCTAAAATAACATCACATTCTGTAATACATCTGTAACAAATGAAGACAAGGAGATGTTAACAGAAATGAAAAAAAAAAGGGACGACAATGAAAAGAAGGAAAAGAAAGAAGATAAAAGAAGACAAATGTAGATGTCTGTAGGGGGTGATGGTGAGTGATGGAGCCAAACAGAGGGTCATCAAACACTCAGCGTGCTTGTGTGTGTTTGTGTTTATAACTCTCAGTGTGTGTGTGTGTGTGTGTGTGTGTGTGTACCCGCGGTGGAGGTCGATGCGGACGCAGGCTCGTCCCTCGCTGTCCCAGGCGCAGTACGGATCTCGGGACAGCCAGCAGTCCGGCTGAGAGTGATAACGACTGCAGTTAGCCAAGGGCAACTGTAACACCTCGGACCGGGAGCCGATGTACAGGTACTTCTACACACACACACACACACACACACACACACACACACACACACACACACACACACACACAGAGAAAAGCATAACTCTTCGAGACTGGATAACAAAACAACATAAAATTAGATTTTTGCAGTATGCGTGTGTGTGTGTGTGTGTGTGTGTGTGTGTTACCTTGCTGTGTGAGATGGTCAGACTGTCGACTGGTTGCGGCCAATCAAACAGCTGGATCTCCTCGATCACGTGAGCCTCAGATCCAACAATCGCTACTCGCTGGAGCCAACCATCCGCTGGAGAGAGAGAGAGAGAGATTAGGAGGGAGGAAAAGAAAGGAGGAATCTCTGTGTGTGTGTGTGTGTGTGTGTGTGTGTGTGTGTGTGTGTGTGTGTGTGACTGTTTTCTTTTTAATGTGTGTCTATGTTTGAATGTATAGAGCAGTATATGTGTATATTTGTGTCAGTGTGTGTGTGTGTGTGTGAGTGAAAGTGTGTAAAAGTGTATGTGAGACTGTAAGTTTGTATAAGTGTGTGTGTGTGTGTGTGTGTGTGCATCTGCATAGCTATACATTTATTTTATGTATATTTGTGTATATAAGTATGTGTGTAAAAGTGTGTGTGTATATATGTGTGCATATGTGTATAAAGGTGTGTGTGTATGTGTGTGTATGTGTGTTGAAAGTGTATAAAAGTGTGTGTGTGTTTGTGTGTGTAAAAATGTGTGTGTGTGACTGTTTAGAGCTATAAGTGTGTATATTTTTAACATGTGTCTATGTGTGAATGTATGAATGTGTAAAAGTGTGTGTGTGTGTGTGTGTGTGTATATGTGGGTGCGTATGTGTGTAAGTGTATGTTTGTGTAAAGTGTATAAAAGTGTGTGTGTATATGTGTGCGTAAAAGTGTGTGTGTGTGTGTGTAAAAGTGTGTGTGTGTGTTTGTGTGCATATGTGTGTAAAAGTTTGTGTGTGTGTGTGTGTGTGTGTGTTTAAAAAAGTGAGTAAAAGTGTGTGTGTGTGTGAGAGACTGTGTAAAGCTGTGTGTAATCTTTTGAATATATGTGTGTATGAGACTGTATAAAACAGTATATTTGTGTGTGTGTGTGTGTGTGTGTGTGTGTGTGTGTATATAGAGGTGTGTGTGTATATTTGTATGAATGTGTGTAAGTTTGTTTTTTGTGATCTCTCTACATTTCTCCAGTGTGTGTCTTTATCTCCATCTATAGATCTGAACGTGTGTGTTTGTATTATACAGTTTGTGTGTGTCTTTCCCTTTGTTTATGTGTCTGAATGTACAAATGTTGTGGACACACACACACCACACACACACACACACACACACACACACACACACACACACA
>JAQQZT010000014.1:21628179-21648376 GCA_030068275.1 Clarias platycephalus | reverse complement strand
CACACACACACACACACACACACACACACACACACACACACACACACACACACACACTCACACACACACACACACACTTGATCCTCCAGTGACTAACTGATCCAATCTCTCGTGCCTGTGATAAGACCTTCTCATCTGCATGAGATATATTTCACTCTGGCACTGACAGAGAGGGGAAGAGAAAGAGTGATGAAGGAGGAGGAGGAGGAGGAGGAGGAGGAGGGACACTTACGATGTAGGTGCACTTGGGCTGGAAGGCGTAGGTACCGCAGGTGTACATGTGTGTGTGATTGTAGCTCTGCAGGAAGCGGATGTAGTTAAAACACTCCGTCTGTCAGGGAGAGAGAGAGAAAGAGAGAGAGAGAGAAAGACAAGAGGAGATAGATAGAGAGAAAGAAGGATGAAACAAGATGAATTTTAAATTCATGTGAGGAGATAAAAAAAAATAATAATAAAGAAAGAAAGAGTAAGAGGAGGAAGAAGAGAAGACATGCAAAAAGATAGGACAAGCGAAAGCGGAGGGATAGAAAAGAAGAAATAAAAAAAAGAAGGAAGGAAAAAAAAGAGAGAAAGAAAGAAATAAAAAAATAAAAGGACAAAGTGAAAGAGAAAACAGACAAAAAAGAGAGGAAGAAGAAAAATAAAAAAGGAAGGAGATTGGAAGATGCAGAAAGATAAAAAGAAGACAAGTCACAAGAGATTGAAAGAAAGAAAGAAAGAAAGAAAGAAAAATCAATTGGAAGCAGAACAAAATTCAGGAGCGAGAGAGAGGAAGGGGAACCTGTTATGATTTTTCACTAAAAAGGTATTTTTGTCGTTTATGTGAATAAAGCACTCGTTAATCAAATTTAATCACATGAGAGAGAGAATAAAAGAAGAGAGAGAGAGAATAAAGGAGGGAGAGAGAGAGAGATTCAGAACAGAAAGTGGTTCTATTGCGGCTGATACCTGGTTGTTTTTCCCTCGCTCTGCACACTCTTTCTTCTTCTCCACAGGCGCCGGCCAGTCAATCTGTGACAGAATGAGAGAAAGAAAGAGAGAAAATGGAGAGAGAGACAAAAAGAGATGAAGGAAAGAGAGAGAGAGAGAGAGAGAGAATGTGAGATTTCTTTCAGGTCTTTTGGTAGAGGAGCAGGTGGGGCGAGACTCGGGATCACTACGGTCACACACTCGCTTGTGCTTACAGAGATAACGTGAATGGGAGAATGCGAGCGAGAGAGAGAGAGAGAAAAGGAGAAAAGAGGTCTGAAAGGTAGTTGTGGCATTAAAAGCTCGCCCTGACTGCTGACCTCTGAAAGTGCGATTTGCTGGAAATGGCGCAGTAAAAGCCGCGGGGCGAGACCCGCACGCCGCCGATTTACATAATGAAACGGAAATCGGCACTTCGGAGCGCGGCGCGTACCCTGAGAGACGGAGGAAAAGAGGTGCGGATGGAGAGAATGAGAACGCGGCGTTACGGCTTCATCTCACGTCCTCCTCGTTACGTCTCCGTCTTCCAGACCTTCAGAGACTGAGGACAAGAGCCGGAGCACCGAGGGGTAGAACACAGCACGGGAGCAGGAAGGAAAGAATACAAAGGAACGAGAGAATGGAGAGGGGAAAGAGAGAGAGGGGGGGGGGGGGGGGTTAAAGAGATACCGAAATAAAGAAAGGAAGGATAATGGAAAGGAAAGAGAATAAGGAGGAGGAAAAGAATGAAAATGAGAAAGAGTAAAGGGTGTGAGGAGGGGGAGACGATGGGGGACGGAAAGAAAGAAGGCAATGAAGCGGAGTAAAAAGAAAGAAAGAAATGAGATAGAGCGGGAGGTGAATAAGAAGTACAGAAAGAAAGAGAAAAATATCCCTTTAAAGAAATCAAGAAAGAAAAAAAATGAAGGAAAAAAGATATGTAATTAAATAAGGAGAAAGAAAGGAGAGAGAGAGAGAGAGAGAGAGAGTGGGGGGGGGATTGCTGATACAGCGCGGCGTGTCCTCTGTTCAGCGTTTAGGGAAGGAGTCTCCAGTACGAGCAGGTAAAGGTTTGACCATCGTCTCACTAACGACACGAGGAAGAGAGAGAGAAGGAGCGAGTGATTATAGCTGGGTTCATGAGTCAGGACCGGGACCGGGACGTTGTACGTAAGGGGGTGTGGTTTGTGCTTACCTGTGGGCGGAGCTGCCGCGTGATGTCATTGGGGTCGAGGGCGAATAGCGTCTCTCTGGCGCCGACGTACAGGACGCGCTCGTGCTCGGACAGCGTCAGCATGGTGTAGTTAAACACCCCGAGCGTCCGGAACCGCGCCATGCTGTCTATCACTTCTGCACAGACACAGAGAGAGAGAGAGAGAGACATGAGTGAGAAACATACGTGAGACAGAGATGAACAGACGAGCCACAGAGAGGGAAGGAGAGAGAGAGACAAAAAGGGGGAAGAGAATAAACAGACAGAAAGACAGACAGGAGACAATATGCAAGAAAAAGGGAGAGAGAGATAGAAATAGAAAAGAAAAACAACATAGGCAGAAGAGGACAGAGACAGATCGAGGCAGAAAATAAAAAAGACAGACAAATAGACAGAGAACAGGAGAGAGAGAGGGAGAGAGAGGGGCAGAAACGGTAAAAAGAGACAGATATAGAGGCAAAAAAGGAGACGAGGTAGAAAAGGAGAGACAGACAGGTAGAGGCAAGAAAGTAGATAGATAGACAGATAGATAGAAGGGAGAGAAATAGAGAGTCAAAAAGTGAGAAAGACAGATACATAGAACAAAAGAGAACGAGAGAGACAGAAGATGAAGAGACATTTAAAAAAGTGTCATTTGATTGTTCTTATTTTTAAAGATATACGACATAATGTATTGAAGAGAAATCTGTAATACAGACCGACAAGGGGAAAAAGAGAGATAGATCGAGAGAAAGACAGGAAAAGAAAGATAGATGGATAGATGCAGTATTTGTATCTGTTCCTTTAACAGCAGTCTTTATCAGTATGTGATGCATTGCTCTGGCGATCCTGCACGCGCAATGATGAATAATGAATAACATCTGAACGGGGAGAGAGAGAGAGAGGGAGAGAGAGAGAGAGAGAGGGAGAGAGAGGGAGAGAGAGAGAGAGAGGGAATGAAGTGGAGGAATAACCAGAATGCTGTGTTTATTCAGCTTCAGGAGAGAGAGAGAGAGAGAGAGAGAGAGAATATCCAGGATGGAATGAAAAATCGAATGAAGTGATCACTCTGAGAAGCTCAGCGCCGTGAGCGAAGGATGGAGAGAAAGATAGAGTGACAGCAAAAGAGGGGCAAAGAAGGAAAAGAGACGAGAAGACAAAGAAAGAAACAAAAAAAAAGTAAATAAAGGAAAAAAAATTAGATGCAAAGCGATTTAAAAAAAGCAACGGCTCAAAAAAGGAGAGAAAGAAAGAAAACGGATAAAAGGAGTTGAAGAAAGGTTGAAAGAAATGGACGTGTGGCTTAAAGGTGTGCAAATAGGAGAAAGAGAGAGAGAATATTCTGGAAGGAAATATAAAGAGAATGAAGTTATCACTCGCCGCAGCAATGTAAAACGGACAGAGAGAGAGAGAGAGAGAGAAGGAAAAGAGAAGCAACAGTGACTAAAACGTGCTATAAAAATGAAAGAGACGGTGAGAAGTGAGAGAGATAAACGAGAGTAACAGATAAGAGGAAGAGAGGGATGGAGAGATTGAGGTAGAAGTGCTTATAGAGATGAAGAGATAAAGAGATGAAGAAAAGGATACGACACGGAGATGAACGAGAGATAAAAACTGTACATAAGAGAAGAGACACGAGGCAGTGAGAGAGAAACGAGAGAACAAAAGAACGGAAGACAACAGACACAACAGAAAGCTCATGGACGAGGATGACAGACTGATAAGAGCAATGAGGGAGACGAGAAAGAGAGAGACAGACTGGAGATATAGAGAGATAGAGGGAAGTCTAACAAACGAGAGATGAGTGAGAGATAAAAATGAAAAAGAGAGAGGGATAGAGAAATTAAAAAGAGAAAGAACCGAGAATGTTTAAAGAGAATAGAAATAAAAAAGAGAGAGGGTTAACGGAGGGATAAAGAACTGCAAAAGATTGAGTAATACGAGAGAGAGATACAGAAATAAAAAAGATGGAAAGAGAAATGAGAGAGATGAGATACAGCAAATGAAATGAAGGTGGAGATATTAGAGAACTCTTAGAAAAGAGAGAGAAAGAGACGTGATAGAGGGATAAAAAGATAAACACTGGGACACACAGTGAGGGATACAGAACTTGACAAAAAGGAAAGAAAGATGAGAGAGGGATGAAACTAAGGGAAAAGAAAAAAATGAAGTGAAAGACAGAATTGAGAACTCGTCGTGAACAGAGAGAGAGAGAGAGAGACAGAGAGAGAGAGAGAGAGAGAGAGAAAGAGGGAAATAGCGAAATGAAAAAACTGGAGAGATCAGAGAGAGCTCAGATGAATAGAACCCAGCGTCACACACACACACACACACACACACACACACACACACACACACACACACACACGCGCGCAGAGGGTGAGCTGGCCGGGATTGTGTCAGCGTGTCATTTCACCAGCGCAGCTGCAGGATAAAGGCGCTGGAACCACAAGTGACCACCAGAGGGCACCGCAGGGGCATGTGACACCAAACCACTTCAGAGGAGCGGATCAAAGAGAGCGATACGATACGACAATGACAAACAGACCGCAAGAGAGAGAGAGAGGGAGAGAGAGAGAGAGGGAGAGAGAAAGAGAGGGGGGGAGAGACAAGGAGAGGGACACAGAGACGAAGAGAGAGAGGGACACAGAGACGAAGAGAGAGAGGGAGAGATAGAGGGAGAGAGAAAGAGAGGGAGAGAGAGAGAGAGAGAGGTGGGTTGTGAGCGGGGCTTCAAACACCGTAATGGAGAACGGAACAAAACACCATCCGTACTCTTCAGAAAGCAGAGAGAGAGAGAGAGAGAGAGAGAGAGAGAACGAGCTAAATATAGCTGAAGCTAAGCTGAAGTCCAGATGTGGGCCAGCGGTGGGGCGTGGCAATGCAAAGACAGAACGATGTTCGCAGAGAAAAATGTGACAGAACTTTACTGAGATTTAAAAAAATAAATAAAAAACTTGCGCAAGCGGGATGCTAACATGGGCCTGGGGGAGTTCTGCTTATTGTTAGCCACATTAGCGTTTTTGGGTCAAGTGTTTGTTTAAAGATAGAAAGGCATCTGGAGAGTTGAGTGGAAGTGTGTGTGTGTGTGTGTGTGTGTGTGTGTGTGTGTGTGTCACACACACACACACACAGGATCAAAATGTTAGTGAGTTCTCACAAAGATGAGGACAAGAAAGTCATACGCATTAACAACAACAGCTAGCATCACAGTACACAATGCTAACTTAGCGTCCTTGTGAGGAAAGAAAAAAATTAAGTGCTTGAAAGATTCTGGCAAAAAAATAAATCGCTAGAAAGCGCGATACAAAGGAAGAGCTTTCAAAACTAGCCGTTTGAAACGAATAATAAGAAAACAAACACGGCTCAGAATCCAAAAAAAAAAAAACCCAGACAAAAAACAAAAATAAACAAACGCTAGTTATGCTAGCTACGTCTTCAGCTAGGAGATCTAGCTAGCGCATAGCGGTTACAGACATGAAAAGCCCACAGATATCGTGAATATCGAGTTTCCCCCCTCAGACGTGTGTGTGACTCACTCATCATGCTCAAAAAACATACGTAGCATCAAGTGCTAATCAGATCTCCGCCATATTGAAATACGCTGAGGTAATACATTTTCCTAAAGCTAGCAGGAGAAGAAAGACGCTAACCCTAGATGACTTAGCATTAGACTTTCAGTGCTAGCCACGTTCGCATTTCTGGGTCGAGTTTAATGAGAGCTTGGAGAGCTTAGCGAATCGGTTTTGGATCGGTTCATTGTGTGTGTGTGTGTGTGTGTGTGTGTGTGTGTGTTCATTTTCTCGTCTCTGATGTTCTTCCATGCATCTTAGCCTGAGCAATGCTATAAATACAAGAGAGTTCTGCTTATAGCTGCTAACCACACACACACACACACACACACACACATGCGCACACACACATACTGCTATTAAAAAACTATTTTTGGGCTTTTTGAAGGAGGAAGAAAAAAAGAGACTGAAAGAGAGACAGAGAGAACGCGTGCACATGTATAGTAATTACGAAGGGAGAAGACAAGGTTAGCATGCACGAGCGCGTACGCGCTCACTCTCTCTCACACACACACACACACACACACACACACACACACACAGTGCGTGAGAGCAGTAGTACACAGGAAGTGATGTAATTGCTGGAGATTAGCAGAAAGGAGTGGTGGGATATGAGAGAACGGAAAGGTCAGGCTAGAAAGAGAGAGAGAAAAGGGGGGGCGGGGCGGGAGAGGTCATGTGACTAAACAGGAAATATTCAAAGTGTATAAACACAACAATCAGGGGAAAGAAAAAAGAAAAACGGGAGTTTAGCGGGAGATTAAGGGACAGATAAAAAAAAATGGATTGAAACTGAGGGAGAGAACAGTATAGAAAGGACAAGGAGGTTTTTGAGGCTCCTTGAGAATGCTGAGGTGTCGGCCGGGCGAGCTCTGAGAGGTAATATGTTTGAGTGATGTGAGCAGATATTGCAGTGTGGATAAAAACTCCTGGCTGAGGTTCATCCGCATCGAAGCAGCTTGAAGGTCTGAGGGAGACGAATTACAACAAACAATCCAGACGAGAAGGTGGACCGAGGTTTCATCATCCTTCCTGTTCAGTAAATAGCAGAGGGAAGCAGTATTGTGAAGATGGCTATGGTGGCGGGTTAAACATTTCTTGTCCTCAAGAAAAAGAAAAGAAAAAAAACGCTCAAATAGAGACGAGGGGCAACAGCGAGGCCAATAATTGTGTGCTTGCTTGTGCACTGAGATGGTCCGGCAGCCTGTCCAGCTCGTGCCCCACCTTGTGCCCCGAGTTCCCTTGGAAAGAGTCCAGGCCTTTTTGGAATGTTTTCAACCACCTTTATGAATGGAGCTTCACCCAGGAAGCTCCTCAAGGTTTCTTAGGGAAACAATCTAAGTCAAATGTGACCCGCTTTGCGCCCTGAGTTCCCTTGGATAGACTCCAGGCCCCAGAAAATGTAGAAAATGGATGGATAGATAGATGAATCTGACATGCTGACCTGAAACGTGAAGTCATCTCTAGATTTAGTTTAGGTGATAGGAGCTGATGCCTGGGGAACACCTTGAGTTACAGGAAAAAGGAGCCAAGAATCAATCAATGGGGAAAGACTGCAAGCTGAAGTAGAAGTGACAAGAATAGATCCTTGGGGGACACCCTGGCGCTACAAGAGAAACTGGCTAAGAACCAAAAAGTGTCTGGGAAACACAACTTAATCTACTGTAGAAGCAAAGGATAAACAGATCATTGGGGACATACTTGGGTACAGCTAAGGTGGTGAAGAATGGATCCCTGGGGGACACATGAGCCAGAGAAAGACAGGACCAAGATCACTGGGGTTAAGGTAAGGTGGAAGACGGCTGAAGATTTATCCTTGTGGGACACTGTAAGCTACTGTACAAGGGGTCATAACAGATCCTTAAGAGACACCTGATTTACAATATAAGAGACGACAAACTGATTCATGTACAGTAGACACCTTGAGCTGAAGAAGAAGGAGCCAAGAATGGATTGTTGGGGGCAACCTACAATAAAACATAGGCAAAAGCAGAACCTTTGTGAAGCCATGAATAGATAATTGAGGAACACAAAGAGCTACAGTATAAAGGCACCAAGAGAAGATCCTTGGAGATGTCTTGAGCTACAGTAGAAAGGAAGCAATAGTAGCTGCATCTAGAGGAGAAAGAGTCCAAGAAACAATCACTGGGTGAGTTCTTAGAAGGGGACAGATAGCTGTTCCTTGGAGGACACATTAATCTATAGTATAAAGGACTGATGAATAATCACATCTTGGACATCTTGAGTTATATTAGAAATCGGCATATAATTCTTTTGGAACACATGGAGCTAGAGGAAAAACACAGGTGCTTAGGAGACACCTTGAGACCCAAGTAGGGGATTCCTAAGAATGGATTGCTGGGTTGCAGTCTGAAGTAGAAAGGGGAAAAAAAGCAGATCCCTGAGAATGCCTTGAGCTGGAGTAGAAAGGAGCCAAGAGCCAAGGAGCCTTGGAGATGTTTTGAGATACATTAGGTGAGTGTGGGTGCTTTGAGAAAGTCTGAGCTACAATAGAAGTGGTCCAGGAACCAATCAATTGGTCGGATGTTAAGCTCGGGTAGAAGGGAGGAAAGCGTGAATGCTTATTAGACATCTTTATCTTCAGGACAAAGTGGACACCTTGAGCTAATGTGGACAGGACTTGGCGGACATCTTCAGCTACAGTAGCAGTGGGCCTAGACTGGGTTCTTGGGTGGGAACATCTTAAAATTTTATAGAAGGAGGCCAAGAACCGATCAGGTGGTGGAAACTTTGAGCTACAGCAGAAAGGCACCAATAATTAACTTCTGGGGGACACCTTCTGGGGCAACAGGGAAGGATGGATGCTTGAGTGTAGTGGTGGTAAATTTGTGATAGATAGATAGATAGATAGATAGATAGATAGATAGATAGATAGAAAGCCAACAACTCAACAAAGAAACTAAACCAGGATAGCGGAATAAAAAAGGCAGAATAAATGAAAGAAACAGAAAAACGAAGTGGGCCAGAGGGAGGCGTCTCACTGCACGTCTGTCTCTCAGCGTGTTCTGCTAGTGACCTTTTCATAAAAGTGCCGTGGCTTCTTTAATGCTGACAACCTTTACGCTCTCATGGGGTGCCACTCACTCACACACACACATTCAAACTTCAGAGCACAGTGCCGGACGGTGAGGGAGAAAAAGAAAGATGTGCAGATGTCTCTAACACACGCACACACACACACACACACACACACTCCACAGAGTACCGAGGCAGTCATTACAGTAATTGGAGGGTAGAGAGATGGAATACGATGTCGCTCCGTCTCGCTCTCTTGCTTTGCCGTCCTCAGCACGTTTCGATTTGTGTACTTATACCATCTCTTGGAACTCGTCTTTCATTTTCCGTCAGCCTTGCACTCTCTCTCCCTCTCTCTCTCTCTCTCTCTCTCTTTTCCTTTCCCTGTCTCTTTTTCGTCTTCTTTGCCTCTCATGGGATGCGTGGCACTGAACTTGGACTCCATTTTAAACACTGCAGTTTCCCTTGTGATCAGCAGAGTTAATAAGCAGAGAGACCGCTCCCCCCCTTACCGAGCTGGTGCTGCATCAAGAAACTAGCAAACCTGAAAAGGTTTTTTTTCCCCCCCACACCACAGGCGAAGTGCGCCTCCTTTTCTTTTTCAATTAGAGCCTAAGGGCATGCAAAAGGTCGGATATGGCTTGCAGGATAGACTTGAGAGCGCACGATTTGCGATTTTTAACATTTAAAAAGTTTAGGTGAAAAACATTTGAGAGCAAGAGAATTGCATCGGCCATCTTGCTAACTTTGATTAGTAAACTTAAGCTGATGCAGAAGATGAAAACGAGTTACATACAGCGGGCGGTCTCCGGTTCTGAAAAATGATGCAAATGCGTTGGTGTGAAAACGTGCAGTTCCTCAAATGACCACTAGGAGCTAGAATCAAAAGTGAGTCAATCCCTATTAAGCCCCATGTTAAAATGTCCAACTTTACAACAAAAATAAACATGTTTACAGCCTGGGACAAAAAAAAAAAAAAAAAAAGACTTTTCTTCCCCTTAACTTCATAGAACTTAAACTACTTGTATTTTCTGTAGCTGTCGTCATGATAACGACATTACTCCGCCCCAAACACCAGATTTTTACTTTCAGACTTTTGCTGGAATTAAAGCCGCCAGGAACCAGTTCATCATTTTGTGATTTTGTGGTGCAACAGTTTTGGGAGCGTTATTGTGTGGGTGAAAATGTGCAAATGGAGAGACAACGAGAGAAAATGAGTTTATGTCCGAGAGAGAGAGAGAGAGAGAGAGAGAGAGAGAACAGTAAAAATGAAAGATGATGGAAGGATGAGTGTGTGTATGTGTGTGGACTTGAATCCACAGTTCATTTAGGAGGAACTGAGGAGGGTGAGAGAATAAGAGATGGGGTGGATATTATCTTCACTCTAATCTCTACACACACACACACACACACACACACACACACACACACACACACACACACACACACACTACGGCTATGCTGGCTGAGATCTAAATCCCTTGGATTGCCAGTCTAAGCACTACACACACACACACACACACACACACACACACACACACACACACACACACAGGCTGTAGCATTCTGTCTGTCTCTCATATAGTGCACACAAGGTTCATGTTTATGTGGTTTGGGACACACACTCGTGACCTGGAACAGTAGTTAAACACACACGCCGTATATTTTTCTTTTCTCGTTCTTGCCATTTCTCGTCCATTTATGGTGTTAAGAAAAAACATCTCACCATCTCTCCAGGCTGTAAATGTGTGTGTGTGTGTGTTTTAGGATTGCTTTGTTGTTTATAGTTTGTTTGCACACAATCCTGCAATCTGGTGGGTGTGTGAGCATGCTTTTAGTTCACTACCTGTTGTTCTAGTGCATTGCTTCCTGCCTGTCAGTGAGGTGTCAACCGTATCATACACACACACACACACACACACACACACACACTTACAGCCTGGAATGAAAAACAACGAGCACTGGAACAAGCTAGAGTAAAGGAGAAGGAGAACAAATGGAGCGAGGGAGTGAGGGAAGGAGTGAGCGAGGGCAGGAAAGCGAGTGCTTTTATGCCAGAGCCAGTAAAGGCGTGCGGTAACCCGATCGGCCTGAGAACGAGAGAGGGAGGAGGGAGCCGAGCGAAGGGAAAAGAAAAAGGCTTAAAGGTAAAATAAAAAAACAAGGTAACCAGAGAGCGAGAGAAAGAGAGCGAGAGAAAGAGAAACAGGGCAGGTAAGAGAAGAAGAACACAAAGGAGCTGAAGAAGCTGACAGCGTTAAACAAATTGTAGATTCTGAATCAATACATTTTCTAGAACTGCCAGTGCAGTTCCTCAAATGGCCACTAGGACCACTGGCTCTCGGCATTAACATGCAAATTTTAGCTTCGTAAAATCAACGTAAAAAAATCAATGTAAACAAATTCAAATCCCTCAAACGTCCTTTGATCTGACGTGGGTCGCATCTGATTGGACGAATTCTAGAACACCGGAACTCAGAGATGCGTCCCGAGAACAGTTCTAGAATGAGGTTCTGTTTCATTGAACTCAGGGGTAAGAAAAATGTTCTGAAAAACGAGTCCAATGCAGAACGGCAAAATAAATAAATAAAATAAAATAAATAAAAAATGCAGTTCCTCAAATGGCCACTATTCCAAAAATTAGTCAATTAAAAACAGAAATAAACAAGTTTGCAGACTTGTAAAAAAAAAAAAAACAGTTTTGGTCTCCATAGCTAGATTTCCCATTTATGATAACTGTAAAAGGGTGAAATTTTACTTATAACTGTAAGCCGTACAATTCTGCATAATTAGGGTCGTGGCTGATTTGCAGATTTCAAACCATTAGCTGTCTTAGCTAACCAGCTAACTGAAATCATTGTAGTTTAACTTGCCTCAAGAAATGTAAGAGCTGACACGGGACGATGAGTTCAATCAAATGCAAAGCAACATTAGCATATAAACTAACATTAACCACCTTAGCATTTTAGCTAAGATAAATCTAAGCTAACCAGCTTGTGGTAATTGAGGAACGTAAGCGTATTCCAAGCAACAGCCAGGCTCTGTCCGTTCCACCCATTCAACCATTTATGGGGTAACTGGGGTTTCGTTTAGATCCCCTATAGTTGAGCTTCAAACAGAAAACCTTCCAGAACTGTCTAGAATTTCGTCCAATCGGATGCATCTTGTGTCACACTGATGAAGTACAGACCCACTAGCGACACAATCATCAGTAAGTACTTGATAATCTTACAGCCTGTTTCTAGTGCATTCCATTCCTGGTTGGATTGTAACCAAAGCCGTAGGAAGAGACATAAAACATGATATTAAAAAAAAAAAAAAAAAACAAGCAAACGATGGATTAAACCATAACCTTAGGGAAAGTGTATCAAGTTGGTGAGAAAATCCGTTTGGGAAAACTGACTGCTGGACCAGAATGCCTGTTTATGTCAATCACTGTTGTACAGAATACTGTAGGGGGCGGAGTAGAGTAGATAAGAAGGTGAAAAAAATATATATAATGGGCTAATGATTCATAACTCACACACTCACTCATCTTCTATACCGCTTTATCCTGTATTCAGGGTCGCGGGGACCTGGAGCCAATCCCAGGAGACTTAGGGCACGAGGCAGGGTACACCCTGGACAGGGTGCCAATCCATCGCAGGGCACACACACACACACACACACACACACACACACTATGGCAATTGAGAACGGCAATTCGCCTAACCTGCATATCTTTGGACTGTGGGACGAAACTGGAGTACCCGAAGGAAACCCACCAAGCACAGGGAGAACATGCAAACTCCATGCACACAGAGACGGGAATCGAACCCAGACTCCAGAGGTGCAAGGCGACAGTGCTAACCACTACACCACCGTGCCTTTAATACTTATTGAAACATCTACAAATAATACAGAGTCTAAATCTGATTAGTTACTCACCGTGATACCGGATGGTCTTGCGCGGGACTGGGTTCCAGTTCACACCATTCACATTTTCCAGACCAATCACCAGCATCACGAGTAGGACTTTTGCCCCACCCATTTCTCCAGGTATCCTTGTTCTGATTGGATACAAATAAAACTACTCCAGGTGCCGGCCCGATCGGAGAAACAGATCTCCTTGCCGTGCAGCGACGGTTCCGCTTGTGATTGGTGGAAGAACTGGTAGAAATGGTGGAGCAGCAGCAGTTTTGTGATTCCACCCACACAACTGTTCTTTCTAGGACCACTGGTGGTTCTCGGCGTGTAGGTTTGACAACTGGACGTCCTAAGCTGGGTACTGATGGCTCAAATGAGAAATTGAGCAATTCTTGGTCCAGTCCAGACCTCCAGAATCCAGAGTAATTGGGTGCTTGTTGGGACTCGGTGCTCAGACTGGACAGTGAGCCATGGGCGATGTTTATAACACCTCTATCAGCCTGTAAGGGGAAAAAAAAGAAGCAGAAAGAACACAAAATACTCGTGAGCAAAAGTAATTTTGGGAAGTGCTTGTACCTTCTCACGGGACGCTGTTGCCATCAGGCCGCGCAACAGAACGTAGCGTTAAATCAACAGCTCCATTTGAGAACTACATTGTTTTGAAATGTGCACTCTGTGTGTTAATTTAACACCGGTGATTTAGCTGTGCGCTGGACTGGAACATTGTTTAGTAAAGATGGTAAGGGAGGGAGGGAGGTGGAGGGTAGCGAGTGGCAGGGTTGCTGTCGAGACAATTTAATGACAGCGTGTGTGGCTCAAAGAGAAAAAAAAAATCTATTGAAATGTTTTGGCAGAGAACCAGCTAAACCATGAATGGCTGTCAGCGCACGGCGGCATCAACACGGCTCACTTCAGCATCGTTTATAGCAGGAATACATCAAACATCGCTGACAACCTGCGAAGAAACGAGAGACTGGCTTGTAATTATAACGGGACGGCTGCTCACTGCGGAGAAAGGGAAAAAAAAAAAATCTTATTAGGCCAGAGGTGAGGTGAAAGACGGAGCGAGATCGTAACGCGCCCGCAGCTGTAACAATTCCGCCTCCGTCATTAGCGTTTCACCTGTTTGTTTGTGTTACAAATAAACGAGGGAAATTAAGGGGAGCGATAACATTTGCTTAAGTGTAGAGTAGACAGAGTAAACCCATTGACTTTTAAATGTCATACTGCGAGATTAAAAAAAACAAAACAAAAGAAAGAGAAATAAAAAAAAATACCCAGGAAACTCTTCCTCTTACCCCTGAAGCGGTTTTATCACTGTGATTTATTTATATATTTATTTATTTAAAAGGTCTGGCTGAGTGATAAATGCTCCTTCTGCCATTTACCGCTATTGAGACGCCGGCCACAGGAACAACAAACTCTCGGTTCGCATTGATTCCTCGTTGTGTTGTTTGTGTTTTCTACAATAGATGAGGTGAAAGGAGAAAAGATTGAACAAAAACACCATCAGTATAGAGATCACGGTAATTTTCCGCAAATCGCTCTCCGCTAATAGACGTGTTGTGTGCGGCGAGACTCACTACAGCTTCGGGTGTTTAAAGGTTCTAATGTTTGCTTTGTTTGCCATTCGCACGGGAAAAATGTGCATGCTGTATCTGATGACTACAGAGCGCCACGGGGGATCAGTGATTAACACCTCAGACCTCCAGGGTTGGGGGTTCGAATCTCGTCTCTGGTCAGTGAGAGTGAAGTTCATATGCTCGTCCGCTGTTTGATGGGTTTCCCACAGGTTTTCCGAGTTCCTCAAAGACATGCAGTGTAGTCTGATTGGTGTTTTCCAAATGCCTCTAGTGTGTGAGCTTGTACCCTGCAATAGGTTGGCTTTCCAGGGTTATGGTGTACCCCATCTTGTGCCCTAATTTCCCTGGGATGGGCTCCAGGCCCTTCATAACCCTACACAGGATAAGTGCTATAGATAATGGATTGATGGATAATGGATGATTAATATAATTTTTTTCAAACACTTTGTTGATTAGTGCACAAGTCATACCGGTGGAGGAAACGGGCTCGATCCCACATTTAGGCTCGATATATCTTTTCTAAGAAGTCTGAGTGACGGTTTTCCCCAAATTCCCATTTTCCTGTTACGGAACTAGGCAGTTGTATCACCTTGAATTTTGCACACGTCCCTACAAAAGTTGTATCAAAATATTCGTAGCCAATATTCTCTGTGTTAATAGTCCAAAATACCCAAAACACACAAGTTATGAGGACCCTTCTGGTACCCCTGCCGAGCCATGTTTCTCCCCTTGCATGTTTTCGGTCCAATCGGAAATCCAGACATGGCACAAGCTACCCACTTGCATTCAATTTTCATTCTAGATTAAAGGTCCCATATTTTACTAATTCTTCCAGAAGCTAAGACGGGTCTCAGAGTCTCCCACCTGTGGTTGTGTATGTGTTAAAGCTCTAGCTCGAACATCCATCAGATATGTCTTAGATTTCTATACTTCAACCTTCCATTTGTTTCACTCCTCTTCCAAACTCGCAGTTTCAGTGTCTATGTAAATGAGCTACTGCCGAGCCACGCCCATCCAGAGAACTGCAGAGCTGTGCAACAAGCCAGGGGAGGGGGTTCTTCTTATGTGAGGTCACATTAGAAGGAAAAATCTGATTGGTTTGTTTAAACTTCAGGTCAATACAAAAATTTAAAAAAGGAGATCAATGTGTACATCCATGTGAACATCTAAAAATAACTAAAAAGTCTAATTTGCCTAACAGGCTTCCTCAAGAACACTTGAACTTTTCTTTTACACCAAATGGCATTGAAAGGTCAAGTCTGATGTTTTCTTTGACTCAAACCACGTCCAGTCCCTCGCTGTTGTACAAACAAACAAGCAAACTTCACGAAGTAACTGAACGCTGTAACATCACAACATGCGGGCATTTTTTTTTAATTAGCAAAGTTTCATCTCACTCTGCTCCAGTTAAACTTTATTTAAAAACATTCACATTTCTGAGTAGAGGTTTTCAACATTGATTTTACACTCTAATTTAACTACAACGCGTAAAGTTGTTATCCGGAGCAGGAATGAAACGTCTCAAGTGTGGATTTCTGAAACAGATTTTGTGAGAGATAAACTACCGTTACTTACCGACTGATCATTCCATTAATACTTATTACACTTCCTAGCACTTCCATTTGTGAACTCTCCATCTTGGCGCTGCGGATCACGTCTTAAATGCAAATTCTTAAAATGGCTTCCGTGTATTCGCAGTATATCCGCGGATCTATTTTAGCGAAAGCGTTCTGCAGCACGGCGCATTTGATTTGATTTGAAATGCATTTCTTGTTATTATTTTTTTTCCTCCAAGCACGGCCGGAAGGAGTGGAAAGCAAAGCTCTGCAAACTGAACAGGAGATTGAAAAGGCCTCGTCCCAAATCTCCAGAAAAAAAAGGCAATACACACATACACAAACGAAGGAAGATGTCAAGTGGGGGAAAAGGCTCGGTGCTGGATGACCTTTCCATCGGCTGCTTTTGGGACGGGGACCTTCACTCGAGCGCTAATTACTGCCTACAAATTAGAGACGGGCCGGACCGAGGTATCACGTTGCAATCTCTGACAAAGGCAGCTGGCTAGTTTTGCTGACGTTGAGGGACTGAGACCGAATGCTCCAAGGAAGTGTGTGTGCGTGTGTGTGTGTGTGTGCTTTGCGTGTGTGTATGTCAGGGAGAGATTGTTTTGACCTGGGCTTTCCCTGAGGAAAACAAGCGGTCATGTTTGTTCCGGTCTGCGTAGATGCCGGGAAGAAGAAGATGAGGTCAAGTACCCGATGATGACCAGGATCAAATGTCAATCTCTTACTATTCCTTCTTTAACCAGCTTGTGACCTCCGACCTCTAGCCTCCGACCCCTTCTCGAACGCACAGGTGCTCATAAACAAGCAAGCTGTTGTGAAGTAGAAGAAAGAAGATTAGATGAAATGAAGGTCGGATGTGGGGGGAAAAAAAACTCTTCAAACATAAACAGTCTCACGCTCAAAGCTCTTCCCTCCTCCTCCTTCTTCTTCCCTCCCTCCCTCCCTCCCTCCCTCCCTCTCTCCATCACTCCTTCCTGCTCTGAAGTACACAAAGCCCAGCGGCCAGCGGGAGACAGATGGAACGCTAGTCAACATCCGAACGCCATCACTCAGGGAATAGTTATAGAGCTACTCTAGGGCGCAACAGTATGAGTGCACTAGCAAGAACTTAGTTTTATTTCTGCAGGAATCACACGATGCAGAACTGCGCACAATACTCGGCTGCTTTTTTATTCAAGAAACTCAAATTTCACACTACAAAAAGAAATCTTTTATTCATATCCCTTCTGCTTTGAGCATAATTTTTTGGCCTTAATGTCCACAAGAAGCGATTCTCAACCACATCAGCCTTTTAAAACTGTCTTCACACTTAAATCACAGGATGGGGGCAAAAAAATCACTCGGTATATACTGACTTAACGCTGCTCAGGTCAATGCGATGCAACTCAAATCAACAGAGCAGCTGTTCATCAACATAACAACTCAACTCATACTGATGTAACACAACTCACATTCACATAACAACTCAACTCACATCAACACAACTCAACTGACATTAACATACAAATTCCATCCTTATATGAGCACAACTCACATCAACACAACTCATATTAACACAACTCACATTAACACAAGTCAATTCACATCAATATAACAGCACAAATCACATCCTCATGAGAGTACAACTCACCTCAACACCATTAACTTCAACTCAACTCACATCAACGCAACCCACATCCTCAAAACAACTCAACTCACAGACGCCTAACATAAATTACATCCTCATAAGAGCACTCACATCGGCAACTCTTATTCTCATAACTCAGCTCACATTAACACAACTCATATTCTCAAAACAACGCAACTTAAAATCTTATAACAACAAAATATCTTCATAACAACTCAACTCACATCAACATGACACAAATCATATCCTCATAAGAGAACAACTCACATCAACAAAACTCAACTCACATCAACAAAACTCAACTCACATCAACAAAACTCATTAACACAACTCACATTCTCATAACAACTCAACTCAAATTCTGAAAAACAACTCACATTCTCATAACAGCACAACTCAGATCGACACACTTTCTTCTGACTCAACTCACATGAACGTAACACAACTCACGTCCTCATAACAACTCAACTCACATTAGCACAACTCAGCTAACACAAATCACATCCTCATAAAAGCACAACTCAAATTAACACAACTCACATTCTCATAACAACTCAACGTAGAATTTCATAACAGCTCGACTCATATCTTCATAACTCAGCTCACATCAACATAACTTCTATCCATAAGTTAAGTCACATCAAAACAACTCATCTCACAACTCAACTCATATCTTCATAACTCAACTCAAATCAACATAACACAACTGACATTACCACACACCTACATCGTCATCGCAACTAAACCCAATCCTCGTAAATCAACTCACATTAACAAAACTCAACTCACATCCTCATAACAACACAACTCAACTCACCGCGTACAACATAACAAACTACAGTCACTTGGCAAAAATATGACAACAAAAACTCAAATCAACGTAATAAACCAACACAACTCAAGTCGCATCAACACACGCAACTCAACAACTCGACTCGACAGTCTTAAAAAAAACAACAGTTCTATTTCATAACTCTAATAAAGAGCTCAACTCCAAAACCTGACAGATTAATGATTCAGCTTCACAACACAACAGAACAACGCACAACTTTTCAACACGTCACCTCAACGCTGGTACATCACACCCCCTGACGAGGTGTTCACGTCACATTTTGGGTGGATAATGGTGGACTACGCTGGCTGTAGTAATTTTCCACATAGAGAACCTTTGATGTTGAATTGACAGATCATAGATCATTACAGGTATTTCTTTTCAGCCTTGATTGACTTGTTCTGATTTTTTTCTCTAGGCATATGATTTTCTGTTTCAGCTCCATTCAATCTTGTTTGGGTTTTGTGTGTGTGTGTGTGTGTGTGTGTGTGTGCGTGCACTTGATTTAAATCAAGGACATTCTCACTCAGCAAAACAACATCTCACTTTTCCTTTTTTTTCCTCATTAAAGGGCAATGATACAATGCCATATTGATCTTTCGTGCCTAATAAATGACAATACGAATACTCCAGTCCAACGTCCACTCTCATCTGTTTGACAAATTTCTTACACATTAGACAGTCTTTACAAAACAGCGGCTAAAACGGGGAGCAAATCACCATCTGACACCAAACGACTCGAAAAACAGAAACCAGAGCCAAGACACGAAGGACATCGGGCGCTAAAGAACATTCTCTTGCAGATAAAACAAGTTCACTTCGTTCTATGCCTATATAAGGAAGTGACAGCGTTTAAAGAGCGTTAAAACGTCCGCTGTGGTTAAAGAGGCGTGTCTAACAGTTAGTCATAGTAAAGAAAGCGTCCTACGTTATACTGTACGGAAGAATCTCCACTAAACTTTAACGTATTTAATCACTGGCTGAATTAATCCAGTCCTTACTTATTCACCAGGATCACTTTTCCAGATTAGCATCAAATCATCTCAGAAAGAGACAGAGAGAGAACAGAGTGTTCTCCAAGCTGCTCATTTGCATTCAGTCTGACTATTTATATCTGCAGGAATTACACAAGTCACAACAAAGAATTCACACACATTGCTGCGCTCGTTCCCAACTTAATAAGACTCCCACATAGAGATAACATTATCACAAAAATTAAATATATATACTAATAATAATAATAATAAGAGATGGGTTTAATCTGAAGAGGGTCCATCTGTAAGATCCAGACTGGTTAACTGTGTAGGATCCCAAAGACACGCCCCCCTGAGTTGCCATATTTGGGCTCAGACACGCCCACATTTATTACTGTAAGATAAGCAACAACTGTAATGTATGCCTATAGAAATAAATACAGAAGCTTAATCCATGATGCCTTGATTCCTAAAACACGCCCGTATTATTGATAAATTGGTTTTCAATATCCAGCCATTAAACGAACTTCATTTCAATATGTACAGTAGATAGTAAGCTCCTGAACTATCCTTCCATATACGGTCATGAAATCCCACCAATTTGGACAAAGTCTCACACATATGCAGTACTGTGCAAAAGTCTTAGGCACCATATTATATGCTGTACCAATTTTGTTATATATGATTATCATGTCTGCATAATTATGTACAAAATTATATCTCGTATTCTCCAGCATGCTCAGTAAAACCTAACAACTGTTTTACTTATAGTTCTGTGCAAAAGTCTTGGGCACATAGAAAAATATGGCTTAAGCAAAAGATGCTTTTGAAAACATTTCTGCATAAAAGAAACTTCTATAAAGAGCAATAAAGCAATAAATTGGCCCCATCATAGCACAGAAACTGCACTAGTTAAGATTGCGAACGACTTGTTTTTAGCTTCGGACCGAGGTTGCATTTCA
>JAQQZT010000014.1:21617097-21628079 GCA_030068275.1 Clarias platycephalus | reverse complement strand
GTGAAGCTGCTTTGAGACAATGACGATTGTTAAAAGCGCTATATAAATAAAATTGAATTGAATTGAATTGAATAAAGATTAATAAAATAAAGTCACTATTTGGAGTGAAAACTCATTGTTTAAAATCAGGAATTTTAGACACAGATTTGTTCAGTTTTATAAGTAAAACAGCCGTTAGGTTTTACTGAGCTTGCTGGAGAATATGAGTTCTTCTGGTAACTTTGAGTTCTTCAGTTCTTCTGGTAACTTACATAATTATGCAGACATGATAAACATATATAACAAAATAAGTACAGCATATAATATGGTGCCTAATACCCATATCTCACCTATGCGGTTTCGCGCAGTGGCCGTAAATACAGTTCATTATGATTCACCGCGCGTTTTTGCCGTTGTGAGTACGTTTCCATCTTTCCGCGCGAAAAATTAAACATGTTTAATTTTTTTGGCGGGCCTCACGGAAGTTTGCGGACCTTGGCGTACTTCGCGGAACGTTCGGCGAGCAATCGTGGCAACTGACGGTGCCCGACACCGCATCTCACCGTGAGTCAAACCGCACAGGTGAGATAGGGGTATAAGACTTTTGCACAGTACTGTATATCTACAAGAGTGATTCAAAAATGATCGGCACTCCGGGTTATATTATCAGCTCCTATCAGAGCGTTCCGTCCAAGCTTCCTGTCTCCCCAGTCGCTGACGTGCAGGTGTGAAACATCACGTGTTACATCAGTTCATGTGTAACAGCTACGCGAGCGAAAATAGACGCCGCACTTGTGATTTATACGAAAGAAGAGCAGTGTGCAGTGATTCGTTAATTTTTTGCGGTCTGAGGTTGTACTCGGTGCCAAAACAACTCGCAGAAGAGCATTTGGAGATCCGCAAACAAACTTTAGAGTGATACTTTAAAGAAGGTGAAAGTTTCTTAAAGAGAATCATCACTGGTGACTGAGAGTAAACAGCAGAGTATGGAACAGAAACATCCTCAATCGCCGAGCAAGAAAAAGTCGACCATCAGCTGGAAATTTCTTCAACGCTTACAGTTTTCTGGGATTCTCGAGGGCCAGAAGTATTGGAACATCATCATCATCATCATCATCATCATCATCAGGAAAAAGGTTCAACAATAACAACAACAACAGGACGAAGATTCACTTCTGAAGAAGAAGTGAAGACAGCGGTGCATTCGTGGCTCGCAGATCAGCCTAAAACATTTTTTTATGAGTTTTCATACTTCAACTCGTTCGCAGTTTTTAATATTAAGCACGTTTGCTCTGCTATTGTCTCGACATTCCAATTTAGTTTTTACTTGGTTTATTTATTTATTTTCTCCTCTTTTTTTTAGTTATTTATTTGTTTGGTCTGTTTATTTGTTGGTTTACTCTGTCTACTCTTATTACTTATTTGTATATGTAGTTTTTGGTATAACCTCTAATTAACTGTGGATAATTATTTGTTTAATTCAGTCTTTTATACCTGAATCTAGTACTTTCATATTTTTCATATTGTACATATTGTAAATGTTTGTGAATTAATAATAAAAAAAAACCCATCATGAAGATTGACGTCCTCGTCCTCTTCTTCTCTTTGTGTTAATGGCAGCTCACAAACCAACTAGGTCCATACTGCCACCTGGTGGATCAAAGAGTGAAAATACGCAAGTGTACCCGAGTACGGAGAACAAAAATAACATGAAAGTGCCTTGAAAGTTTTCGAGCTTTAAAGCTGTATTTTCATGATCATGGTCTCATCTATAATAAAATATCGATCGATCAACTCAAGGTTTCAGCCCTAAAGCCCCACCTAAAACTCCATATATGGACCCAAAGTTCCACCTGTGTTTCCATATACAGTACAGACTCCTGATTCTCTGAACACCAACAGACACCAACTTCTGCCATCAAGCTCCGCCCACTTCTCTGACCTCCAAGCCTGCCTTTATTATGACAGGAAGGAGAGTGTTTGGGATGCGCTGATGTGACAGACCACGCAGCTGGCACGTACGCGTTTATGTGTGTGTGTGTGTGTGTGTGTGTGTGTGTGTGTGTGCACTGAAAGCGTGATGGTGCCGGGAGTGGGAGTGCGAACGAGTGGGAGTGTGACAGCTCGTGCATGCCTGTTAAGCGTGTGTGTGTTGGCAAGTTGTGTTCTGTTTGATCAGCCAATGATCGGAGATGAAAGTCAGATCATCATGAGGAGTTTGATCAGCTGCGGAGAACATACACAGCATAATCCATGGTCACACACACACACACACACACACACACACACACACACACACACACACACACACACACACACACCATCAACTCTGGTACAGGCACCGTCATCCGTGATGTGACCGTGACGAGGACTTAATGAAAGATCGATCACTCCCGCTAATTATCCATTCCGCTGTTAAGTCTCTCTCTCTCTCTCTCTCTCTCTCTCTTTCACTTTATCACTAAATCTCTCTCTCTCTCTCTCTGACCTTGTGCTGTCAGCTGTTTTAATGAGGCTTGAATGCATGTGTGTGCTGCCCATGTACAGCATGAGGTATGAAGTGATAAGCTGGCACAGTGCACACCAACATGTCCCCACACACACACACACACACACACACACACACAGTCCTTTATTTCAGCGGCAACAAAAAGGAGTCGGATATTTTCACCGTTATATCAAGAACTCATGACATGCACCTGAAAGGAAAAAGCATCGGAGCGTCTCTTCTCCCTCCACGTTACCCATAATCCCTTTCTGTATCGCCGCACGGACACGCGCCAGTGCCTGAGCGTTAACCCGAGTGTACGCGCGTCTACAGTCTCGACTGCAAACCTGATGTCATGATGAGATCGTTAGGATCTAATTAAAGATCTTAAATTAACAATTCGTTTAATCTGTGCACTCAAGTAAAACACACACACACACACACACACACACACCACCTACGCCTTACTTTGGCAACTTGTTTTAGTGTTTTTTTTTCTTTCTTTCTGTGAGCCTTTGAGAAGTTTAATCACCTCCCTCTCTCTCTCCCTCTCTCTCTCCCTCTCTCTCTCCCTCTCCCTCTTTCTCTTTCTCTCTCCCGCTGCGTCTGAATGCCGAACACAGAGTCGTGTTGGCGTGACGGGATGAAAAAGGTCACTCCTGTTTCTTCGTTTTTTTTTCGGGGTAACTGGAGCGAGGGAAGAGGAGGAGAGAGGAGGAATGCAGGGGCAGGTAGACGCCTCTCTGAACTCGATCCTGTGGGCCGAGCGCTAATGGGGCGTCACGCTGAGCTGCTACAGAGCACGCCCGCTGCTACTGCTTCTGCTGCTGCTGTACATTACGGGAAACACACCTTTACACACGCGCACACACACACACACACACAGACAGAAGGCTGATCGATGCAGGAAGAGGCAGACATAGAAGTGGCGAGAAATTGCGAGAGCGAAAAAGAAAAACAGCAACATGAAGATGAACTTGGAAATTTTTATGATCCACTGGACACATTTAAACCACAAAGCCACGTCTTCTCTATTGTCATGATGTGTGTGTGTGTGTGTGTGTGTGCGCGCGCGTATGTGCGCTTTGTGTGTGTGCGTGTGTGTTGGGGTAGTCGAATTGATTTTTATCACCCCAGTGCACAATGTGTGATGAAATATCAAATCAAATCTCCACAAAGACACACACACACACACACACACACACACACACACACACACACAGTGTAAGACAAGAGCTATACACCAAAGTACCCCTCCCCCCACTCCACACACACACACACAAACATGCGCGCAATCTGAAACCGTTGATTGATCGATTCTTAAAATAATCATATGGAATTAATTTATCTGCATATTCTCCACTGTTTCACTGCATAGACTCCGCCCACTAAATATTTGTAACCGATTACACCTCCACCCATAACTATACCTTCACACTTACACATTATCCTTTATTAGATTTTAATATCTTTTGAATACAGTCGGATAATAAATTCTTAAAAAAAAAAAAAATCATATTCCAGACTGTCAAACTCCTCAGCCAATCAAATTCCTTCATTTGTATGTTGCAGATATTTTCGCCTCCAGTCCTGCCTTGATTTACACAAACGCACCTTTTACACACAGGACTGTTTGCGTCTACAAAACCAACTTGGCAGGTGCACAGTATTTAATTAATTAATGTTGACATAATTGATTAAATTGTTTATTTTTCGTCTAATAGTCTGAACATGCAAACGAGTTAGTGTGTAAATGCCTTACGAGCTTGTTTTCTGTGTGCACTATAAAATATAACAGTCCCAGTAGCAAAATTGGTCGGAAACATGAAAAAAAAAAGAATAATTTGAGCAGTTATATGTATATGTATATGTATATGTATATATATATATATATAAAAAAAAGTATGTTAAAATCAACTTGAAAATATATTTTTAAAAACTGACACATTCGAATGCAACTGTACTGTGTGGATCTGTGCAATTATTTAATCTTTAAAAGTTTGTCAATAATATATATATTTTTTATTTTCAGTTGATAAATAAATAGTATCAAACATCCTCTTAATGAGAGCATTTATCCAGTTATTTGCAATCAGCCTCAATAAAAATGTTTGAAATACGAAATAGATTTAATATTTAAATATTGCAGTTTAAGTAGAAATCGCAAATATGTGTCAAAATAATCACAATTAGATTTTTTGATCAAATCGTGCAGCTCTAAAATGACTTCTAATTCAGTCAAATGTATCTACATGGCAAAAACTGATATCTACGCATGTGTAAAATATCTTAAATTTAGTCAAATGTATTTATAGTTTCTTAATTCCAAGATTATAGCAAATTAAATATGTTTATTGTGTTATACAAACATTTTAAGTGTAAATTTCTTGTCCAATATACAATACAATATTGTCTTATACAACAAATCTTGTTTAGTTAATTTTAAGAGTTTAATATTTTAATTGTATATTATTATTATTTTTACCACAGTTTCTAGGCATATATTACTATTTGTAAACTTTCTGTGATACCTTTGTTAATTTTAAGTAAGCATTTCTACAAACCGGTTAAAATTTAATTATGATAATAAAAAATAAAGGTTAAATAGTAAAACAAGGGAGATTTTGACTTGGGTTACGCCTACAGTAGCTAAATGTTTAAGTTAGACATTGAAAAGTAGAAGAAAAGAAAATCTCGTAACCTAATTAACTTGGGTTTATTTTTTTTAGATGGATAAAGTTTTACACGTTTTATACTTTAAGGTAAACTACTGACAATATTAGCTTTGAATAGTTAGATGAGATTTAAACAACTTTAAACCTACAATATAACACCAAAACCTATTTAGCTAACTATTTGTGTGAGAGAATAGAATAGAATAGAATCTTTGTCATTGTAGCAATGAGACATTGTACAACGAAATTAAAGTGCAATTTTTCAGTGCAAAATAAAAACAGTCACTCTGATTAAAAACAAAACAAAACTGAGGAAGATTAGCTAAAGTTACTGAGTGTTGTAGTGTCAATGTAATGGAATGCAGTATGTCATTTCATGATGCATTATAATTAAATTGTCACATTTAAAAATCTAAAATCGTATTTTCTGCTACGCATTTCCTTTACTCCTTGTTTTGGCGTCTTCCTAAGGTTGAAAAAAAAATCCCTTTGTTTGCACATAATCTACTTGTGTTAAGCACTACTTTAAGATCCATTATAGCGATATACTATAATGCACTCTACTTTTATAGCAATTATAGATCCAGTGAATTATTTTTAAACCAGCGTCTATGAGCTTCCCTTACTCGTTAGCAACGTTAGCCTGTAAACGCTAAGGATAAGGAAGTGAGAGGAAACATTTGGCACAGAGGATCTATCTTTTCTTAAATATCAGATGAGTGGATTACGTTCCTCGCACTGTCTTAAAGTTAAAATCAATTCAATTTCCTGTCTAGTCGAGCCTTCGTCATGATCAACATCGTCATCATCGTCATCAGACAGCACGAGAGAGAGAGAGAGACGGACACAGAGAGAGAGAGAGACATTTACCAGAAGGTAAGTGAGATCAATAGCGGATATGGAGTGTGATGCAGAGGGAGGATTGGATAGCAATAAAAGGGCAGATCAGGTTTAAATAACATCCATCGGAAGTGTGTGCGTGTGTGTGTGTGTGTGTGTGTGTGAGAGAGAGAAAGAGAGAGATGATGGACTTGGAGATGGATAGAATTATTATGCTGCATAAGCGTCTACACAGTGTAATGTATAGTGTGGACATTATACGGAGAAACATGTCAAGGAACTGAAGCCTGATGTCTGTGTTTGTTCCGTCCCACAGCAATAAAATCACACACACACACACAGAACGAGACAGAGAGAGAGGGAAAGAGAGGGAGAGTGAAGAAAGATGTGATTAGACTGGAGGAAAAGTGTGAGACTGAGTGAGGAAGAAAAAGCCTGTGACAGACATGATGAGAAATAAAGAATAAGACAGACAGAGGGTGAGGCAGCAAAAGCGTAAAGTAGATAGAGTGAGACAGAGAGAGAGATGTACAGACAGAGTATACTAGAATAGAACGAGACGGTAAAATACTTTTCTCCGCAAATCAGAGTTTGTTAAGAGACTGGAGTAGACAGAGTTGGACAGAGACAGGGAGACACAGAGTGAGTGAGAGAGAGTGAGAAAGAAAAACTAAGACAGGCTGAGACAGAGAGTGAGACACGATCGTCTCAGTGTCAGAGTATGAAAGACAAAAAAAGGTAAGATGGAGAATTAGACCGATAGAAAGTGAGAAAAGTGCGTGTGTGTGTGTGGGGGGGGTAAATGAAAAGAGTAAGACAGACAAAAAGTGCAACAGAAAAACAAATAAGTTTGACAGTGAGACAGTGTGAGGCAAAAGAACAAGACATTAATGTGAGACAAACAGTCAGAAACAGACAGTGAGACGGACGAGAGCGGTAAAGAATGAGTCAGAGGAAGAGCGGGAAAGAGAGAGAAAGTGAGACACAAAACAGTGAATTACAGCAAGGTAAAAATACAGTAAGTGAGAAAGAGAGACAGAAATAGAGAAAGAGTATGAAAGACAGATGAAGATAAAAGTGAGACAAAATAGTGAGATAGAAAAAGAGTCAGGTAGAAAGTGAGACAAAAACCGTGAGACAAAGAGAGACAGGGTGAGACACAGCATGAGATAAACAGTAAGACATACAGCCAGGCAGAAAAAGAATGAGACAGAGTGAGACACAAGGAGTGAGAGAGAGTGAGACACAAGGAGTGAGAGAAATATTGAAACGTATGAGAGTCAGAATAAGATAGAAAAGGCGACAGGAGAGTGAGATGAGATGAAAAAAGACAAACAGAGAAAAACAAAGTGAGACGGAAAACTACTGAGTTATAAAGTATGACAGAGGAAGAGTGAGAGAAGATAGAAAGTAAGCCAAAGAGTGAGCGAGAACGAGAGAGAGAAGATAATGCAAAAACATTAGAGGAAAAAAAAGCAAACAACACAGAGACAGAGAAATTGCCAGTGGTTATGTTTTTAGAGCTGGGAGAAGACAGGGACCCTTTTTTCTTGTGTGTGTGTGTGTGTGTGTGTGGTGAGGAGGTGGTAGTGACTCGTCTTGTTTTCCTCACATCATTATCGGTGACAATCTGAGGCACACAGTCCAACGTTTATTTTATCTCTACACGCACACGCAATCGCTTAGTGCTGATTTCATCACTTCATCCCTCTCTCTCTCTCTCTCTTATTATTATCTCTCCATCTGTCTTTTCTTTTTTCCTTCACTCTCCATCAAGAAGAAATAAAACAAACCTCTCTGCATATGAACATTTATATTTATATCGTGCTGAACGCTAAGCATCGATCGTTTAATTAAAACCAGCTAACAACTGTCAAGATTGCAATCTAGCTAGCTAATTAGCGATGTGTTTTTAGCTAATGTCGTGTAACGCTAGCCGGCTAGCTTCCTACAATTATTTATTTATCTATGTATACAGTAGCATTTTTAAAAAAAAAATGTTTAGCTAATGTACTCACTTTGTAGCTTTGCTAGCTAGCTTAACAACAGTTAACTTGTTTTAGCAACAATTTTGCTATCACTTCAAACATATTTCTATGTAAATCTATGACCTCAGGATTAAACAAAAAAGCAACAGCTGTGTTATTTTTCTAATTAACGTTCCTAGCAAAACTAGCAGCAAACGCTAGGTTTAGACAGCGGGAAAACTTCAGTAAACTGTCAGTAAATCTGTTTTGTCTGCAATTTTGCGCTAAACTTTCACAGAACATTTCGTTCTCAGGAGCGTAGCCTGGTAGGCTGCCTACCTAGGGAGCCACCTTCCAGTTGGAACACAAGCCTCCTGCTGTCTCCTTCTCGTCCTCTAAGGAACCCAATTCCTGACAGAAATCCCTCTATCTCTTCCAGCGTTTCCTCGAGTGTCTGTAATCCTCGCCTGACTTCCCCACGCCACTCCTCCACTCCTCATTCTCATCCACTCTTCCCATCTGTTCTCGTCTCTGCCGCCAGAAAAACACTCGCATTTTCTTTTTTTTGTCATTTCTTTCTTCTCACATTGTCTCGCTTCGTCTCCTTCTCATGCTGTTACTATGAAAGTTAAATTAGGTTTAAAACAACAGAACAGTAACAGAAGCTTTAAATTAAGCAAATTATGAAACAAACCTAGCTAGCTAGAACTTAAGTTTCAAATTGTGTAAAATATATGTATATACACACTTTTTTACCGTGTATCTGCAACAAAACATCCAAGTAAACATACCCAAGTCCAGGGTCGTTCGATATAAACCTGGACTTGTGATGATATTTCTGGTGACTGAAGGCGTAAAAGTGATTGACATTCACAGAAGACTTCAAGCACAGTACGGTGATGAGACTCTTAGCAGCAGTAAAACATTTGAACGGTACAAACATTCTAAAGAAGGATGTACGTCTGTGATTGACGATCCCGGCCGAGGTGGCTCTGAGCTCACTGCAGTCGTTCCTGTGAACATTCAACGAGTGTAGCGTCTGATCCTTGAAAAAATCGTCAGCGCTAATATGCAGAAGAGACGCGTCTGTATGTGGGAACTGTACACACAATCATTCACCAACACCACTTACACATTACAGAAACCCGTCTGGGAGTTATTGCCTCATCCCCTGTACAGTCCTGACCTCCATGTTATGTTAGCATATTAGCATTTTAGCAAATGAAATATTCTTGAATATAGCCAAAATTATCTAAGTTCACGACAAACCAAATATCTGAATTAAGCTTATTTCTAGTCAAATGTTAGTAGAATTGCAAGAAAACCCTGTATTGTGCTATATGCAGATAATTTAGCTAGCTAAATTAAATTTAGCTAAATTTTAGCTAAATTTTATCTATGCTAAATTGACTAGAAATGAGCTTCATAACCATACTTTTTTTTTGGTTTGAAATGATTTAGAGGTTTGACTAGATTCGTAAATACAGCATGTCCTTGAATCATAACATAATCAGGACGCCTAAGAATTTTTTTTGCTTGTTTGGGGGTGTGGCTTTGCAGGAAATACTAAGGAGCTGCATGCTATATTATTACTAGTGTTATTATTATAACAGCCAGGTCTAGCTATTATCTGACAAAAAGGCTGACCAGACCTTCACTTAGATATGTTAAACACTGAACCTAGTTGTTCATACACATCTTTCGTTTGATGTATCAGAGCTAAAATTACAAAGTTAATTTAAACAAGTGTCAAGCTAGCTATATGTCTCGCATGGAAAACAAGCTACCGTAACTGCTGGAGTAGCTGGGCTACCGTAAATATTCTAATAAATAGGCACTGCATTTATAGTTATAGTTATAGTTAAGCAAAAGGATTAGAACATATATCCCTTCTGCTTCTTCTGCTGGTCTTTACCCTCCTGAAGCGCTTCAGTGTTGTAATGCTACGTGCTTTGCTCTCCCTTGGAAGGTCTTTTCTTTTTTCTGACATTAAAGCTTCTTGGCTTCTCGTGGGGGTTTTACACAAGCGTGCGCACACACACACACACACATATCAGAAGGTCAAAATGGTCGAGAGAGCGAGAGAGAGACAGAGAGAGAAATCGGTCGTCCTCCAATAAGGTTAATGTTCTACTTCAAGAGATGAGTACTATAAGTGTCTTTTTTCTCTCTGTTTCAATTCAATCCTTTCTCTCTTTCTCATATACACACACACACACACAGGTGCTCATATCCATGCCTCAGGAGAAAGACAGTTTTTTTTTTGCTCTCTCTCTCTTTCTTGGCTGATGAATCAGCATGTGTAGATTACATTACCACACACACACACACACACACACACACACTTGAAACTGCCAGACTTAATGACAATACAATACGGCTGCTCGGGGAAGCGCAGAGTTCATGAGTAGCGTTTTTTTTCCTCAATCTGTCTTTGCTTTTGACTATAATTAGCATCTCTTTATTATTTTATCTATGCTAATTGCTAACTAATGACACAGCATTCATGCTAATGAAGCTGTATTGAACTGAAATGAATTAGAGTCGGGCTCTAATCAGAACGAAGTGCCTGAGATACAATAGGCAGCATTTTTTTTTTTTACAAATTAGTTTAAAGAGATCGAATCATGTTTTCCTCAGGGAAGTTTCAGATAAACGCAGCAGACAAAACTAGCCTTGAAATGGTTGTTGCGGCGCTAACTGGGATAGCGTGATGCTCATTCGCTAACATAACGCAACAGAGCTAGATCATGCACCAAGCGTTGTAGTTTGGTAGCTAGTAGTCTATGTTTGGTGGAATAATAAATATCTGTCGCTAGTTCGGGTGAGCTAAAGGTTAGCTAGCAAGCAGCGATTGAGTAAACATACGGCAAGTGTGATGGCACTTAAGGGGTGTCTCAGAGATGATCTGTTTTCCTTAAGGTTAGCTATGGAAAGACAGAGAGAGAGAGAGAGAGAGAGCTGTGTGTGTGTGTGTGTGTGTGTGTGTGTGTGTGTGTGTGTGTGTGTGTGTGTGTGTGTGTGTGTGTGTGT